>JXCR01133647.1:65481-112084 GCA_002079205.1 Phalaenopsis hybrid cultivar
GTTAAACCAAGCGCTTTATGGGAGGCAACCCAAAGTTATCTTTATTTTTATTGCGATTATAATAGTTTTTATTTGAAATTATCATTAGTTTGTGGTAGTATTGAATTCTACTACTCTTATTTACCCTTGAATCATCATAAAAATTGGATCCATAGAGAAAAATTGGAACGCATTTGAACGAGAACGAAACTGTGCAATTTTTGCCTTGGGCGCCGACGGCACCATCGACGTCGCCGACGGTGGGTTTTTCTTGAGAGTCTAGGAAATTAAATTCTAAAGGCTTGCCGACAACGCCCTCGACACCACCGATGATGAGACTGGTGGGATGGCGGTTTTGAAGTTTGAATGGGCGGTTTTTGTGGTTTTGGGCGGGAGTTACCCCTTTTAAACTCCCAAATTCGATTCCTAAGTTCATAGTTCCCCAAAAACAAAGTGAAACTCCACCAAATTCATCCCTATGGCGTCGAAATTTCTTGAAAACCATAGAATTCAAGTGTTCAACCGGAGAAAGTCATTAGTGCAGAAGCGCAACGAATCTTCAACAAGATACTGACGAAGAAGAGTTAATCAGGGAATGAGGATTCGTAAATCGAGGATTGAATAATCCCTCGACAGAAATTGAAGAGATGATAGTGCGGTGAAGATGGGAAGTGTTGTGCTACACTACCGTTGCTGTGGTTGTTCTTGTGGTGAAGGAATTTTATGCTAATTTACATGGAATCAACCAGGGAGTCGTCTACGTGTGAGGCAGATGGATAACTTTTACTCCTGCACGGATCAATGAATTATATATGATCGAGAACGTTCCTGTCTGCCATTATTCCAACTTCGTCCCGACAAGAAACCAAATGAATGAATTTACGAATATTTAATGGACGAAACTGAAGACTAGGAAATGGGAGAAAACGGGTATGTTAGTTTTTTTGCGACACTTCTAAATCCTATTTCAAAATAATGTCACTTCTTCATTTCTGCAAAACTGTTACTGACAATGAGGATCGCTAAAGTTTCTAAGGAAAGTGTTATTCTGAATTATTGCATCCAAATGGGACTGCTGATCGATATTGGATCTATAATTGTGAAGCCTGTTTTGGGCCTGATCTTTCATGGATCAACTTATGGGTTTGGAAACCCTTCCACAATTTTCTTGCTTTGCAATCGGTTCCAAGTATCTTATGAAAATTAGGAAAAGGTACTTCTACCTTGGAAGCCTTTGGACCCAACTGAGAGATTCCCAGCCAATGAAGATGAAAATGATATGACTATTATTGTGGATCAATCGTCTCAGAATTCACTGCCTATTCAACCTTTAGTTCTGGACAAGTCATTGGTGATCTTGCGCAGAATCAAGAAATTGGAGAAGGAGGTACAAAATGTTATGAATGCAATTAATAATATCTCTGATTTCTTTTATCATCTAGACTGGAGGATGAAGGAACATTTCGAGCACTCTGAACATTTAGAAGATAGCTTGATACGACTGATGAGGAGGCTGAAATTGATAGAGAAAGGGGATGAAAGAACATTTTTCTCACTCTGGACATATAGAAGACAATTTGATACGGCTGATGAGGAAAATGAAATTGATAGAAGAGGACTCTACTGAAGAATTTCCATACCGACCCTTCTATAATCTCTTTGTTCATATTCAATCAATGGGTGATCTCAGAGGAGAATCTAGCACTGAATCTGAAGAATAGTAGATTTACATTGCTACCTGTCTATCTATGTGTGTAATTTGGTTTGAACTTTATGTTTGCTTTGCTTTAGAATTTTGCTTTTAGATCTCTGTACAGTTGAGACTGAGCATAGAATGTTTTTTTTCAGCGTTTTGAGTGTTGTGGCTTGGATTGCGACGCTGAATTAATGTATTAAGGTTGAGCTATAGTTGAGACTAAGCATAGGTTGTTTTGTCTTCAGCGTTTTGAGTGTTGTGGCTTGGATTGCGACGCTGAATTAATGTATTGAGGTTGAGAATACCAAACTTAGGTGTGTTATGTAACGTATAGTGTACCCCTTGAAATTTATATATAAATGTGATGTTTTGAGTGTTGTGGTTTGGATTGCGATGCTGAATTAATGTATTGAGGTTGAGAAAATACCGCAATTTGAGTGTTGTGGCTTGGATTGCGACGCTGAATTAATGTATTGAGGTTGAGAAAATACCAAACTTAGGTGTGTTGTCTAACATATATTGTAACCCTTGGAATTTATATATAATTGTGATGTTTTGTGTTGTAAAAGTTTATTTGTGATAAGTACATCATTTTCCACTTAAAATTATGTCTATAATGATTGAACAAATGTCTTTGAGGCTTGAAATTGTTTGAAATCGCAAAAATATAGAAATTGAACCATTTCAATAGAGCCCGCCGACGGCGAGATACCAAAAAAACACCTTCAACCACGATTTTTACGAGTCAACCGCCACTATTCATCATCCCCTTCCTCTGAAAAATGCGATTTTTGACCTAGGGCTTGAGAGATCTTGGATTTGGGCGCGATTTCAAGGCATTTAGACACCGGATTTGATCATCACTTGGTAAGAGCTTCACTCCAAACTAAAAATATTTGATTTTCACCATGAATTTCTTCCACATTGAGGAAACCCGAAAAATTTGAGAATGTGAAGAAAATATTGGGAAGAAATTCATGGAACTTAGTTTTGAACTCTTAGAATCACTCTTAGAAGCCATTATATGCATATTTGAAGTATATTTTGGAATTTTTCTATAATTTTGATTAGATTGAAATGGCTCTACGACAAAAGAGGCGACTTGAGTTTGACGAGTCTCGCTTAGTCAATGCGAAGGCTCAGTCGAGGTTTACTTCAGTGTTTGAAGGAAAGAAGTGAATACAAGATCAAGTTTTTGAGAGTCCGGGAGGAGAAATTGAACAAATTATTATCGAGCGGAGGTGAGAAAACTTATGTTACACACCAATAAAGCTACTGCAAATATTGTGAAAGAGTTTTATGCCAACATGTTCTATTTTGAAGACGGAATCGTTCAAGTGCGGGGATTTTCTGTTGAATTTAGTGTCGCCTGCATTAACTCCTTTTACGAAGTCCCAGACTCTTATAGCTGTCATTATGAAACCTTCAGTACAATGGAAGGCCCCCTGAATGATGTGATCAACTTTATCACTGATGGGAAAGGAATGTGGAAGATAAAGCTATGAGAACGGGTAAATTTTTCTGCTTCCATGCTGAATGCCACATCTAAAGTGTGGCACTATTTTATTTCCTCTACTTTGTTACCAACCTATCACCATAGTGAGGTAACAAGAGATAGAGCTATTCTAAATTTCTGTATTCTGAATAATAGAAATATAAATGTGGGGAGAATCATTTTTAAGCATATATTGACTACGGCAAGGAGTGAAACAAGTGGAGGTCTAGGACATCCTGGCCTTATTTATGCACTGTGCAAACTTTCTGGAGTGGAAGCTGGAGATGATGAGGAATGGATTTACCCTATGAAACCCATTAGTAAAGCTAATTTGAAGACTTATGAATCTCACAAAAAATGGAGATCTGGGAGTGAGAGTCAAGAACCTTCTACTAGTAGAGATGTCCCCTCAACTAGTTATGACCTTCCTTCTTCTAGTTCCCTTACCCTAACTGACTTGATGAATGAGTTGACCTTGCAGCGAAAGAGTATAGAGTTAATAAATGGAAAGGATTGGAGATTTAGAACAGTGACATGATTATGATAGTGAGTTCCTTCAGAGGCATTCAAATTTTGAGGTAGCTTATTACGAAAAAGAGCATAGAGTTAATAAATGAAAGGATTGGAGGTTTAGAACGTCGACAACATGCAGAGGCATTCAGATTTTGAGATAGCTTACTATGAATCAAGCCCGACACTATAGAGGTGAGCCTGATGTTACTTTTCCTGAATACCCCCGATATACTCAGTATCCGCCCAATCCACCTGCTGACCAAGCAGACAAAGATATAGTTTGGGATTTTGATATCTGAATGTAATTGATGTACTTGTACTTTTATTTTTGTATTTTTTTGTAATTGAAATGGATGTTTGTGTGTGTTTGTACTTTCATTTTTATTGTTATGTAGCAATTGGATAATTTTTAATTATTGTTATAATTGTTAGTGTGGTAGTTAAAATTTGCATGTGTAGTATAATGGATGTTGAATTAGTACTTTATGAACTGTAATGTGATGTGATTTTCATTTTTGCATTTTAATTGTAATTGTTTTGTTAGTATTGTGAATGTGTTAGTGAAATATTGAGTTTGTTTAATGTNGAGAAGGAAGAAAATGCCTAAAATACTGAGGTATGATTTATATTTAGAGTTTTTCTTTCCACCTGTATCAATTCATATTTAAAAATTTAATTTTGGGGGAGGGAAGAAAAAGATTAACTATTAGATGTTCTCTATTTCAATATTTTCAAAAATTATATGATTTCATGTATTGAATTTAATTCAGGTAACTATATTTTTATAACTATTTAAATATTGGAGGGAAGAAAAAAATTAACTATTAGATGTCCTCTATTTCAATATTTTAAAAAATTATTTAGGGAGGAAAGAAAAAGATTAACTATTATATGTTCTCAATTTAAATATTTTCAAAAATTATTAATATGATCTATACAGTGAATTTAATTTAGATAAGTATATTTTGTAGTTATTTAAATATTATGGTAGATTTAAAGGAATATTTTTGTAATGAAAATTAATTTTGTAGATTAAGATATTTAGTATAAGAGAATAAGACTATAGTTAACTATTTAAAGTAAAGGAGACTATATTTTGAAGTATTAAGAATCTGGAAATTCATTTGAGAAGAAAAGATTGGGACTCAATGACTATGAAATATTTATAAGGTAAAGGAATGCTTTGAGTTTCAAATTTTGGGAAAGAAAAGTGAAGTTATGAAATATTTATAAGGTAAAGGAATGCTTTGAGTTTCAAATTTATGGAAAGAAAGGTGATGTAAAATATTTATAAGGTAAAGGAATGCTTTGAGTTTCAAATTAGGGAAAGAAAGGTGATGTTCAAATTACTTATAAGGTAAAGGAATGCTTTGAGTTTCAAATTTAGGGAAAGAAAAGTGAAGATCAAAATCTATAAGGTAAAGGAATGCTTTGAGTTTCAAATTTAGGGAAAGAAATGTGATGTTCAAAATCAATAAGTTAAAGGAATGCTTTGAGTTTCAAATTTAGGGAAAGAAAGGTGATGTTCAAAATCATTAAAGGTGGAATGCTTTGAAAATGCTTTGAGTTTCAAATTTAGGGAAAGAAAAGTGAAGTTCAAAATCATTAAAGGCTATCCAATGTTTTGAGTTTCAAATTTAGGGAAAGAAAAGTGAAGTTCAAAATCATTAAAGGCTATCCAAATATAGTGTTGAGTTTCAAATTTAGGGAAAGAAAAGTGAAGTTCAAAATCATTAAAGGCTATCCAAATATAGGATGGTGCTCAATGATGTAAAAACTATGAAATATTTATAAGGTAAAGGAATGCTTTGAGTTTCATCTGAAAATTCATTTGAGAAGAAAAGATTGGGACTCAATGATGTAAAAACTATGAAATATTTATAAGGTAAAGGAATGCTTTGAGTTTCAAATTTTGGGAAAGAAAAGTGAAGTTATGAAATATTTATAAGGTAAAGGAATGCTTTGAGTTTCAAATTTATGGAAAGAAAGGTGATGTAAAATATTTATAAGGTAAAGGAATGCTTTGAGTTTCAAATTAGGGAAAGAAAGGTGATGTTCAAATTACTTATAAGGTAAAGGAATGCTTTGAGTTTCAAATTTAGGGAAAGAAAAGTGAAGATCAAAATCTATAAGGTAAAGGAGTGTTCTTTGAGTTTCAAATTTAGGGAAAGAAAGGTGAAGTTCAAAATCATTAAAGGCTATCCAGTTCTTTGAGTTTCAAATTTAGGGAAAGAAAGGTGAAGTTCAAAATCATTAAAGGCTATCCAGATTTTTGAGTTTCAAATTTAGGGAAAGAAAAGTGAAGTTCAAAATCATTAAAGACTATCCAGATAAAGTAATCCTCACTTGAAAATCAAAAAAGAAAGGATTGAAAACAATCCCTGAAAAGAAAAGAAAAATATATAGGATTGAAAGCGGTGATGTTTAAAATCATTAAAGGCTATCCAGATATAGTAATCCTCACTTGAAAAAGGAAAAAGAAAGGCAATCCCTGAAAAGAAAAGAAAAATATATAGGATTGAAAGCAATCCAAATGAAAAAGAAAAAAATATTAATCCTTGAAAAGAAAAGAAAAATATATAGGATTGAAAGCAATCCAAATGAAAAAGAAAAAAACAGAAAAGAAAGAAAAAAATATATGAAAGTGAGGAGAAGCTTGAGGAGATGCCTAATCAAAAATTGGCTTCACTGGACCTACCTAAAGGAATACTTAAACACATTTCTGAACTTATATTTATGGATTAGCATCTTTTACTAGTAGTGTTCTCATGAAGTTCCCCTGAGCTTATATTTATGGATTAGATCTTTTACTAGTAGTGTTCTCATGAAATTCCTATCATTTGAATATCTAAGTGACTTAATATTACAACATATAGTCATTCTTGAAATAAATAGAAGACTAGAACTCTTAAACTTGATGACTAGATAATCTTGTAACTACAAAGTTAATATAATTACTTGAATTTTTTCTGAAAATCTCACTATGGTATTTATTTAAATCAAACTTATAGTATTTTTGAATTAAAACTTTACTGTCATAGATCATAACTTTTATATCGTACTAAAATTACTTGAGGACAAGTAATAGTTAAGTTTGGGGAATTTTAACCAAAAAAAAATATGTTGAGATTTTCATACCTATTTATATTGTTTTTTATGATATTGCACTTTAAAGAAAGGTATTTTTGATGTTTTGTTGTAGGAATGATGAATTNCTGATATTAAGTTTTTGGTGTCGTTGCTAAGGAATTAAATCTTTTAGCAGCAGTATTAAATACTTGTATTTTTAAGCATATATAAAGTTTCTGTTAAGAGACACCAAGGCACCTCTTGGATTTTTATTAAGGAAAACTTTGATCATCCATGGAAGAGGCCAATCATCATCCATCCATCCAAACCGATTAGTGTCAACCACCACATACACCTCTTCCACCACCCACCTTTTCTATTTATTTTGAGTTTTAGTTTGTATTGTGAGTAAATGAAGAAATTTAAAGAAACTTCAAGACAATTTGTGAAGAAGATTTTAAGTGACTACATTTGGTTTTAATTTAAACTTATTATTTGTGTGCATGATTTCTACTTTTAAACTCAAGTGTCATTGTGTTTTCCCGATGAAGTATGAGTAGTTTTCTTTATCTTTTTCCTTAAAATGATAAGTGGTTAAGTATTGGAGGGAATTTGTGTGAAGTAGTAAAGTTTAATGTTGAAAGAAGTTGTGATGGATTTAAACATTGTACTTCCTTCACTTCTTGATTTTTCCAATTAAGACGTTAATACCTGTTGTGAAAACATGTAAGATATGTGATGATATTGTCTAAGTCAACAAATAGTAAGAATCACATTTGATTTCATGGATGAGAATGTAGTTCATGGGGTTGAGTGCAAATAANTGCAGTTCTAAACCACTCCCCGTGGGATCGATATCTAGGACTCCATTAGAGGCCTATATTACTTGAGCGATATGTATACTTGCGTTGATAAGTGTGACTTTACAATTATTGAATATTATATACATCCATCTTTATCGAATCCATAACTGTAATTAAGTTTTGGTACAGTTGCTGAGGAATTAAATCTTTTAGCAGCAGTATTAAATCTGTCCATATTTATCTTATATTTTAAGCATATATAAAGTCGCTGTGAAGTTTTTGGCGCCGTTTCATCCATATTTATCTTATATTTTAAGCATATAAAAAGTCACTGTCAAGTTTTTGGCGCCGTTGTCAGGGAGTGATTGAGTGAGTAAATCTTTATCGAATCTATAACTGTTATTAAGTTTTGGTGCAGTTGCTGAGGAATTAAATCTGATCGATACGTATACTTGCGTTGATAAGTGTGACTTTACAATTATTGAATATTTATTACGTCCATCTATACGTATACTTGCGTTGATAAGTGTGACTTTACAATTATTGAATATTTATTACGTCCATATTGCGATATGTATACTTGCGTTGATAAGTGTGACTTTACAATTATTGAATATTTATTATGTCCATATTTATCGTATACTTGCATTGATAAGTGTGACTTTACCATTATTGAATATTTTATATATACATCTTTATCGAATCTATAATTGTTATTAAGTTTTTGGTGCAGTTGCTGAGGAATTAAATCTTTTAGCAGCATTTTTTAAGCATATATAAAGTCGCCGGTCAAGTTTTTGGCGCCGTTGCCGGGGAGTGAGTGAGAACCATATAAAAAGTCGTCGGTCAAGTTTTTTGGGGCGTTGCCGGGGAGTTAAATCTTCTAGTAGCGCTGTCAAATTCTTGTATTTGTTGGTTTATAAAAAAGTTGGTCAAGTTTTTGGCATCGTTTCTAGGGAGTGATTGAGTGAGTGAGTCAAATCACAATTAGAGTAACAGACAAATTAGTATTAGTAGAAATTTTTTTACTTGAATTGCAACTTATTTTTATATTTAATTAATTATATTACTGAATACTGATTTCAAATTGTATGCACAAATTTGGACCTGAAAATCTTATACCCTACGATTCAGAATTAAAACACACTATTAGAAGGATTAGAAGATTAAGAAGAGAACACAAAAATTCTGATACAATGGAAACAACCTGAACAATCAAGGAATGGAGAATGAACACCAACCTAGACCCCTAAGAGATTATGCAAATCCTACAGCAGATGAAATTCACTTATCTATCTAAAATTTTGATGTAGATGCTAATTCGTTTGAGCTTAAACCTGCTATTATTCAAATGACACAAAATAATCAATTTGAAGGTACACCAAATGAAGATCTGAACTTACACCTCGCTAATTTTTTAGAACTGTGTGTTACTTTTAAATATGACAGAGTCTCAAACGATGTTGTTAGACTTAGACTTTCTCCTTTTTCACTAAGGGATAAGGCTAAGATGTGGTTAAATTCATTATCACTAATATCTATTAAAACTTAGGTAGAACTTTCATAGAAATTTCTATCCAAATATTTCCCTCCATCTAAAACTGCTAAACCTAGAAATGACATAATATCGTTCTGTCAGATTGATGGATAATCAATATATGAAGCTTGGTAGAAATTTAAAGATCTTCTTAGGAAGTGCCCTCATCATTCGTTACCACATTGGTTAATAATTCATACTTTTTATAATGGATTAGTGGGATCTCTTAGATCGATTATAGATGTTGCGGCTGGTGGTTCTTTAATGTCTTAACCTTTTGATAAGGCTTATTCATTAATAGAAGAGATGGCTACAAACAATTTTCAATAGCCCTCTGAATGGGTAAATCCTAAAAGAGTAGCTATTATCCATGATTCTCAAGCAATATCTATGTTATCTTTGCAGATTGCTGCAATATCAAAGAAATTAGATCTTTATGGGATGAATTATTTTCCAACATCTCCCATGTGGAAGAGAATTCATCTGGACAATTTGTGGATGTTCAACCTTCATATGAGACTTTAAATGCTATTAACAGACCCAACAATCCTTATTCAAATTATTATAACCCAGGTTGGAAGAATCATCCAAATTTTAATTAGAATAACAATTCTTCTACAAATCAACAATGGGCAAACAACCTAGTGAACCCATTAAGAAATTCATCCAACCAAGGAAATGTTAACTATAGACCTTCTTATCCTCTAAGATTTAATAATAACACTCAAATTAAGGAGAAGAAGTTGTCTATTGAAGAGTTGATATTAAACATGGGCCAATAATTGCAGAATCAAGGAAATCAATTACAAATTCAAGGAAATCAATTACAAAATCAAGGCATTGAAAACCAATTGGGACATATCGCTACTGCGCTTAGTAACCGAACATTAGGAACTTTTTCTTAGAATCAAGGAAATCAATTACAAATTCAAGGAAATCAATTACAAAATCAAGGAGCTGCTATTAAGAATATTACAATTAGGGCATATCACTACTGTGCTTAGTAACCGAACATTAGGAACTTTTCCTAGTACTGTGATAGATTCAAGGAAATCAATTACAACATCAAGGAACTGCTATTAAGAATATTGAAAACCAATTAAGGCATATCGCTACTGCGCTTAGTAACCAAACATTAGGAACTTTTCCAAGTATTGTGGAACCAAATAGGAAATCAATTACAAAATCAAGGAACTGCTATTAAGAATATTGAAAATCAATTAGGGCATAAAAATCAATTACAAAATCAAGGAACTACTATTAAGAATATTGAAAATCAATTAGGGCATATCGACGCTTAGTAACCAAACATTAGGAAGTTTTCCTAGTACTGTGGAACCAAATCCTAAAGACCAAGGAAAAGAACAAATCAAAGCGATACAAAGTGGAAAAAAATTGGAAACAAGAGTACAGAAAGAAACGGAAACTGAAAAAGAGAAAGTGGGTGGAAAAGAATTGGAAACAAGAGTACATAAAGAAATGAAAACTGAAAAAGAGAAAGTGGATACCGAAACGCAAAAAGAAACGAAAACTGAAAAAGAGAAAGTGGATACAGAAAAAGAAAAGGATCATGAATAAGTGCAAAAAGAAACAGAAACTGAAAAAGAGAAAGTGAATACTAAAAAAGAAAAGGATCATGAGTACCCAGATTTATAGTATCCATTTACACCAATGAAAATTATTGTGGAGAAACCTCCACCACCGTTTCCTCAAATATTGAAGCAACACAAATAGAATAAACAATTTTCCAAAATTTTTAGAAATTCTTAAGAAGTTAACAGTAAACATTCCCTTTCGTAGAAGCTTTAGAGCAAATGCCCAATTATGTGAAATTTATGAAAGATATTTTGAACAAAAAAGGAAGTTCACGGATAATGAAATTGTTGTACTTAGCAAAGAGTGTAGTGCAATTATTCACAAAAAAGCTTCCTAAGAAAGTAAAAGATCCTGGTAGTTTCATTATACCGTGTGCTATCGGTGAAAAATTTATGGAAGAGCTTTATGTGATTTGGGGGCTAACATTAATCTTATGCCTCTATCAATTTTCAAAAGATTAGGATTAGGAGAAGTCTCACCTACATAACTCGTTAGTTAGCGCATCGTTCAGTTACTTATCGTGAGGGAGTTATAGAAGATGTGTTAGTAAAAGTTGATAAATTTTAATTAGCAGACCGATCAGTTACATATCCTAAGGGAGTTATAGAAGATGTGTTAGTAAAAGTGACCTCTATCAATTTTCAAAAGATTAGGATTAGGAGAAGTCTCACCTACTTCTATAACTCTTCACTATATCAATTTTCAAAAGATTAGGATTAGGAGAAGTCTCACCTACTTCTGTAACTCTTCAGTTATCGGATCGATCAGTTACATATCCTAAGGGAGTTATAGAAGACGTGTTAGTAAAAGTTGACAAATCTTAGGAGAAGTCTCACCTACTTCTGTAACTCTTCAATTAGCAGATCGATCAGTTACATATCCTTAGAAGACGTGTTAGTAAAAGTTGACAAATTTATCTTTCCGGTGGATTTTATTGTCTTAGATATGATTCTTCAATTAGCAGATCGATCAGTTACATATCCTAAGGGAGTTATAGAAGATGTGTTAGTAAGGATAAATTATCGTTCAGTTACATATCCTAAGGGAGTTATAAAAGATGTGTTAGTAAAAGTTGATAAATTTATCTTGTTCAGTTACATATCCTAAGGGAGTTATAGAAGATGTGTTAGTAAAAGTGAACAAATTTATCTTTCTTTCAGTTACATATCCTAAGGGAGTTATAGAAGATGTGATAGTAAAAGTGGATAAATTTATCTTTCCGAAAGATTAGGATTAGGAGAAGTCTCACCTACTTCTGTAACTCTTCAGTTAGTGGATCGTTCAATTACATATCCTAAGGAAGTTATAGAAGATGTGTTAGTGAAAGTAGATAAATTTATCTTTCCTGTGGATTTCATTGTTTTATATATGGAGGAAGATAAGGAAATACCTATCATTTTAGGGAGACCATTTTTAGCTACTGAAAAAGCTATGATAGATGTTCAAAAAGGNGAGACCATTTTTAGCTACTGGAAAAGCTATGATAGATGTTCAAAAATGAGAATTAACTATGAGAGTTAATGATCAAGAAGTGACTTTTAACATTGCAAAATCTATGAAATACTCTGATGTCAAAAGAGACAATGAATGTTTTTGCATGGAAATTATTGAACACCTACTGAACGAATATTTTAAAGAACATTTTGAAGATAAAAAGCATTTTGAAGATGAAGAACTTTTTGTAGAGAAGGAATAATTTGAAAAGAATGACGAAGTTATTCTGGACGAATTAGAATTAAAAGAATTAGATTATGTTCAGGAAAGATTTAAGATATTAGATATTACAGAAAATGCCGATAAAAATCTATTTCCATCAATTATAAAACCACCTGAACTTGAGATGAAAGTATTGCCTAGGCACTTGAAGTATGTGTTTTTAGGAGACTCGTCTACATTACCTGTTATTATATCTTCAAAATTAAATTATTTGCAAGGGCAAAGACTGTTAGATACATTGAAAAGATATAAGAAAGCTTTTGGTTGGACCTTAGCTGATATTAAGGGAATCAGTCCTTCTATCTGTATGCACAGAATTATATTAGATGAACAATATAAACCAAGAGTTGATCCACAAAGGAGATTAAATTCGATGATGAAAGAAGTAGTTAAGAAGGAAATTTTAAAATGGTTAGACACTAGAATTATATATCCTATTTTAGATAAAACGTGGATAAGTCCTATTCATTGTGTTCCTAAGAAAGGAGGAGTGACTATTGAAACAAAAGAAAATAATGAATAAATAACTATCAGACAAGTTACTGGGTGGCGTATTTCCATTGATTATAGAAAATTAAGAACTATCACCAGGAAAGATCACTTCCCTTTACCCCTTTTAGATCAAATAGTGGATAGACTTGCTGAGCCCAAATATGTTTTCTTTTTAGATGGATATACCGGTTACCATCAAATTCTTGTTGCTCTTGAGGATCAAGAAAAGACAACATTTACCAGTCCTTTTGGAACTTTTGCTTTTCGAATGATGCCTTTCGGATCATGTAATGCACCTGCAACATTCCAGAGATGTATGATGTCCATATTTAGTAAGTTAATTGATGATGGATTGGAAGTATTTATGGATGATTTCTCTATATTTAGAACATCATTTGACGCATGTTTAAATTATCTTGAAAAAGTTTTGGAGTTATGCGAAAGAATTAATTTAGTTCTAAATTGGGAGAAATTTCAATTTATGGTTGCAGGAGGAATTGTGTTAGGAAATAAAATTTCAGAAAATGGTATGGAAGCAGCCCTGCAAAAATTCAAGTTATATCTAAACTAACAGCTCCTACTAATGTAAGAGAGGTTAGGAGTTTTCTTGGACATGTTGGATTTTAGAGGCATTTTATTAAGGATTTTTCAAAAATTACCAAACCTCTATGCCAACATTTAGAAAAGGACAAGAAATTTGAATTTACTGAAAACTATTTAAATGCCTTTAAGTTATTAAAGAAAAAGTTAATCACAGCCTCTATTATAGTTTCACATAACTGGGAGAAACCATTTGAATTGATGTGTAATGCTAGTGATTATGCTATTGGAGCTGTTCTTGGACAAAGATATGAAAAGATTTTTAAGGTTATATACTACGCTAGTAAAATTCTTAATGATGCATAAATTAATTATAATATTACTGAAAAAGAGTTATTGGCTATTGTGTATGCTTTAGATAAATTCAGATCTTATTTAATTGGAGCTAAATGTGTTGTGCATACTGATCCACTCTGCTATTAAATATCTGATGCAAAAGAAGGATGCTAAACCAAGGTTGATTAGATGGATTTACTATTAAATATCTGATGCAAAAGAAGGATGCCAAACCAAGGTTGATTAGATGGATACTTTTGAAAGAATTTGATTTTGTGGTTATTGATAGAAAGGGAACTGATAATCAAATTATTGATCATTTGTTCTTATGCAAAAGAAGGATGTCAAACCAAGGTTGATTAGATGGATACTTTTGATGCAAGAATTTGCCTTGTGTTTATTGATAGAAATGGAACTGATAATCAAAATGCTAATCATTTGTCAAGATTAAAAAACCAAGAATCATCTGACATTGACAATAAAATTACAGACAGTTTCCCTGATGAACAACTTTATAATATTAATGAGTGAAAAATACCATGGACTGATATTGTTAATTATATTGTAAGTGTATGTTGCCACCTATATTGACATTGCAACAACAAAGGAAATTCATTCATGATGCAAAAACATATTTTTGGGATGAGCCTTTATTTATATAAATAATATAAAAATCTGATTATGAGGAGATGTGTACCTTATGAAGAAACTGAGCTGATCATTCAGAAATGTCATGATTCAGAATTTTTAGGACATTTTGAAACTGATAAAACTGCTTATAAAATTTTACAAGCTGGATTCTATTGGCCTAAAGGACATTTTGGGATTGATAAAGCTGCTTATAAAATTTTACAAGCTGGATTTTATTGGCCTACTAGACATTTTGGGATTGATAAAACTGCTTATAAAATTTTACAAGCTGGATTTTGTTGGCCTACCATCTCATTTTGGGATTGATAAAACTGCTTATAAAATTTTACAAGCTGGATTTTATTGGCGTACTATCTTTCGAGATGTTTATAGATACATAAGAACTTGTGATCGATGTCAACGAGTAGGCAATATATCTAGAAGAAATGAAATGCCTCTGAATTTCATGTTAGAAGTTGAGATCTTTGACGTTTGGGGATTAGATTTTATGAGACCATTTATTCCTTCATTTGGGAACTTATATATAATAATTGCATTAGACTATGTTTTTAAGTGGATTGAAGCATAAGCTTTTCCTCGTTGTGATGCTAAAAGTGTTTCAAGGTTTTTAATAAAAAATATTTTCACTAGATACAGAATGCCTAGAATGATTATCACTGACGGAGGTATTTTAGAAATAAGTACATTCAGACATTGACAGAAAAATTTAATATTATTCATCGAATCTCTACTGCCTATCATCCTCAAACTAGTGGGTTAGCTGAAGTTTCTAATAGAGAGATTAAATAAATACTTGAAAAGACTGTAAACCCTAGTAGAATAGATTGGTCCACTAGATTGGATACTGCATTATGCGCTTATAGGAGTGCTTATAAAACTCCTATTGGAATGACTCCTTACAGACTGATTTTTGGAAAGACTTGTCACTTGGAGTAGAATTGGAGCATAAAGCATGTTGGGCAATTAAAGAATTCAATTATAATTTGAAAGATGCTTGAGCATAAAGCATATTGAGCGATTAAAGAATTCAATTATAATTTGAAAGACGCTGGTAAGAAGACTTATAAAACTCATATTGGAATGACTCCTTACAGACTAATTTTTGGAAAGACTTGTCACTTACCAGTAGAATTGGACATAAAGCATATTGGGTGATGAAGGAATTCAATTATATTTTGAAAGATGCTGGTGGGAAGAGATTGTTACAATTGAATGAATTAGAAGAATTAAGAAATGAATCTTATGATAACGACAGAATTTATAAGGAGAAATTAAAGTTATGGCATGATCAGAAGATTAATCAAAAGAACTTTAATCAGGACAAGAAGTTTTACTTTACAATACTAGGCTGAAGTTATTTCCTGGGAAATTGAAGTCTCGTTGGTTAGGATGAAGATCAGAAAATTGGAAATAGATTTAAAGTAAATGGACACAGATTAAAACTGTATTTTGAGGGTAAATGACCAAATTTTAAAGAGATTTTAATGATCAGTCAACCTGAATAATACCTGAATAGGTCGGGCTGACGACGTTAAACCAAGTGCTTGATGGGAGGCAACCCATAATTATCTTTGTTTATATTGCGATTATAATAGTTTTTATTTGAAATTATCGTTAGATTTTGGTAGTATTGAACTCTACTACTCGTATTTACCCTTGAATCATCTTAAAAATTGGATCCATAGAGAAAAATTGGAACGCATTTGGACTAGAGCAAAACTGTGCAATTTTTGCCTTGGGCGCAGATGACGGGTTTTTCCCAAGAGTTCAGGCAAATAAATACTAAAGGCTCACTGACGGTGCCCTCAACGCCGCTGACGGCGAGACCGGCGGGATGGCGGTTTCTGGTGTTTAAATGGACGGTTTTTTGCGGTTTTTGGGAGGGAGTTACCCCTTTCAAACTCCCAAATTCAATTCCTAAGTTCATATTTCCCCCAAAAATCAAGTGAAACTCCACCAAAATCATTCTTATGGTGTCCATTTCCCCGAAAATCATAGAATGTGAGTGTTTAACCGGAGAAAGTTCATTAGTGCGGAAGCACAACGAATCTTCAACAAGGTACTAACGACTAAAAGATTAATCAAGGAACGAGGATTCGTAAATCAAGGATTGAATAATCCCTCGACGACAATTGAAGAGATGATTGCATGGATGGGAAGATGGGAAGTTCTGTGCTACACTACCGCCGCCGTGGTTGTTCCTGTGGTGAAGGAATTTTATGTAAATTTGCATGGAATCAACCAGGGAGTCGTCTATATGCGAGGTAGATGGATAAATTTTACTCCTACATGGATAAAAGAATTTTATATGATCGAGAACATTCCTGTCTGCCATTATTCCAACTTCGTCCCGACAAGAAACCAGATGAATGAGATTTACCAATATTTAACAGACGAAACGGAAGACTGGGAAACGAGAGAAAACGGGGTATGTTAGTTTTTCTGTGACACTCTTAAATCACATTTCGAAACACTGACACTTCTTCACTTCTGCAAAACTGTTGCCGACGATAAAGATCAGTAAAGTTTCTAAAGAAAGTGTTATTCTGAATTATTGCATTCAAATGGGACTGTTGATCGATATTGGATTGATAATTTTGAAGTCTGTTTTGGGTCTGATTGTTCATATATCAACTTATGGGCTTGGACACCCTTCCACAATTTTCTCACTTTGCAGTCAGTTCCAAGTATTCTGCGAAAATTTGGAAAAGGTACTTTTAACGTGGAAGCCTTTAGACCCAACTAAGAGATTCTCAGCTTATGAAGATGAAAAAGATAAGACTATTATGATGGATCAATCATCTCAGAATTCACTACCTATTCAACCTCTAGTTCCAGAGAAGACACTGGTGATCCTACGCAGAATCAAAAAATTGGAGGAGGTACAAAATGTTATGAGTGCAATTAATAATATCTCTAATTTTTTCGATCATCTAGACTGGAGGATGAAAGAACATTTTCTCACTCTGGACATATAGAAGATAGTTTTATACGACTGATGAGGAGGATGAAATTAATATAAGAGGATTCTACTAAAGAATTTCCATACCGATCATTTTATAACTTCTTCGTTCATGTGCAATCAATGGGTGATCTCAAAGAAGAATCTATGTGAATCTCCTTTGAATAGAAGATTTATATTGCTACATGTTTGTCTATGTGTATAACTTGATTTGAATTTTGTATTTATTTAGCTTTAGAATTATGCTTTTAGATCTTTTTATAGTTGAGACTAAGCATAGGATGTTTATTTTCAAAGTTTTGAGTGTTGTGGCTTGAATTGCGACGCTGAATTGATGTATTAAGGTTGAGAAAATACCAAACTTAGGTGTGTTATGTAACATATATTGTAACTCTTGGAATTTATGAAAATGTGATGTTTTGTATTGTGAAAGTTTATTTGTGACAAGTACATCATTTAATCAATTAAAATTATGTCTATAATGATTGAACGGATATCGTTGAGGCTTGAATATGATCGAAATTGCAAAAAATTGAAAATTGAACCAAATCAATAGAGCCCGCCGACGACGGACTTTTCCCGAGACCTAAGATATAATTTCAATAGAGCGCGTCAACGGCGTCGAAGACCCCACCGACTGTAAGATCCCAAAAAAACACATTTAATCGCAATTTTGACAAGTCAACCGCCACTATTCATCATCCCCTTCCTCTGAAAAACGTAATTTTTGACCTAGCGCTTGAGAGATCTTGGATTGGGAGGCGATTTCAAGGCATTTAGACACCGGATTTGATCATCTTAGGTAAAGATCTTCACTCCAAACTAAAAATATTTGATTTTCACCATGAATTTCTTCCACATTCAGGAGATCCGAAAACTTTGAGAATGTGAAGAAAATATTAGAAAGAAGTTCATGGAACTTAGTGTTGAACTCTTAGAATTATTCTTGGAAGCCAATATTTGCATATTTGAAGTATATTTTGGAATTTTTCTATAATTGTGATTAGATTTAAATGACTCCACGAAAAAAGAGATGACTTGAGTTCGACGAGTCTAGCCTCAATTAAGGTTTACTTCAGTGTTTAAAGAAAAAAAGTGTATACAATATCGAGTTTTTGAGAGTTCGAGAGGAGAAATTGAACAAATTATTACCGAGCGGAAGTGGGAAAACTTCTGTTACACCACCAATAAGGCTGCTGCAAATATTGTGCAAGAATTCTATGCCAACGTGTTCTATTCTGAAGACGTAATCATTCAAGTGCAGGGATTTCCTGTTGAATTTAATGCCGCCCGCATTAACACCTTTTATGAAGTCCCAGACTCTTATAACTTCCATTATGAAACCTTCAGTATGATGGAAGGCCCTTCGAATGATGTGATCAACTTTCTCACTGATGGGAAAGGAACATGGAAGATAAAGCAACGAGAAAGGGTAAATTTTTCTGCTTCCATGTTAAATGCCACATCTAAAGCGTGGCACTATTTTATTTCCTCTACTCTGTTACCGACCTATCACCGTAGTGAGGTAACAAGAGATAGAGCTATTCTGAATTTTTTTATTCAGAATAATAAAAATATAAATGTTGGGAGAATCATTTTTAAGAATATATTGACTACGGCAAGGAGTGAAACAAGTGGAGGTTTAGGATATCCTGGCCTTATTTATGCACGTTGCCAACTTTCTGGAGTGGAAGCTGGAGGTGATGAGGAATGTGTTTACCCTATGAAACCCATTAGTAAAGCTAATTTGAAGACATATGAATCAGAATGGGTTTACCCTATGAAACCCATTAGTAAAGCTAATTTGAAGACTTATTAATGGGTTTATCCTATGAAACCCATTAGTAAAGCTAATTTGAAGACTTATGAATCCCATGAGAAATGGAGAACTTGAAGTAGGAGTCAAGAGCCTTCTACTAGTAGAGATGTCCCCTCTACAAGTTATGACCTTCCGCCTTGGGAGTATAAGTCAAGAACCTTCTACTAGTAGAGATATCCCCTCTACTAGTTATGATCTTCCTTCCTCTAAAGTCAAAAACCTTCTACTAGTAGGGATGTCCCCTCTACAAGTTATGACCTTCCACCTTCTAGTTCCCCTACCCTAACTGAACTAGTTCGCCTACCCTAACTGACTTGATGAATGAGTTGATCTTGCAACAAAAAAGTATATAATTAATAAATGAAAGGATTGGAGGTTTAGAACGTTGACATGATTATGACAGTGAGTACCTTCATAGGCATTCAAATTTTGAGATAGCTTACTACAAAGCTCAGGCTCGACACTACAGAGGTGAGCCTGATGTTACTTTTTCTGAGTGCCCCCGACATACTCAGTATCAACCCAATCCACTTGTTGATCAAGGAGACGAAGACATAGTTTGGGATTTTGATATCTGAATGTAATTGATGTACTTGTATTTTTATTTTTGTAATCTTTTGTAATAGAAACAAATTTTTGTTTGTACTTTGTATTTTTATTGTTGTAATTGTATAATATTAATTATTATAATAATTGTTAGTGTGGTAGTTAAAATTTGCATGTGTAGGATAATATATGTTGATTAGTACTTTATGAATTGTATTGTAATGTGATTTTTCAGTTTTACATTTTAATTGTAATTGTCTTTTGTTTAGTATTGTAGATGTGTTAGTGAATTATTGTGTTTGTTTAATGTTTTAGTTTTATACTTATTTCAAAATTTAATTACCCAGCAATTTCTCTAATGATTTATATGTGTAGAAAGCTTCTAATGTTACAAATCGGGTGAAGTAGAAATTTTGAGAAAGACTACAAAAATTTCAGATTGATGAAAATGACTAAAATACTGAGGTATGATTTATATATAGAGTTTTTTTTGCCATTTGTATCATTTTATATTTAAAAATTTAAGTTTGGGGGAGAGAAGAAAAAGAGTAACTATTAGATGTCCTCTATTTCAATATTTTCAAAAATTATCAAAAATTATTAATATGATTTTATGTAGTGAATTTAATTCAAGTAACTATATTTTGTAGCTATTTAAATATTATGGTAGATTTAAAGGAATATTTTTGTAATGGAAATTAATTTTTTAGATTAAAGATATTTTAGTATAAGAGAATAAGATTATAGTTAACTATTTAAAGTAGAGGAAACTGTATTTTGAAGTGTTAAGAATCTGGAAGTTCATTTGAGAGGAAAAGATTGGGACTCAGTGATGTAAAAGCTATAAAATATTTATAAGGTAAAGGAATGCTTTGAGTTTCAAATTTAGGGAAAGAAACGTGATGTTCAAAATCATTAAAGGCTATCCAGATATAGTAATCCTCACTTGAAAAAAGAAAAAGAAAGGATTGACAACAATCCCTGAAAATAAAAGAAAAATATATAGAATTGAAAGCAATCCAAATGAAAAAGAGAAAAAAAAAATGAAGGTGAGGAGAAGCTTGAGGATATGTCTAATCAAAAATTGGTTTCACTGGAACTACCTAAAGGGAAAACCTAAATACATTCCCGAACTTATATTTATAAAATATATCTTTTACTAGTATTGTTCTCATGAAGTTCCTTTCATTTGAATATTCTAAGTGACTTAATATTGCAACATATAATCATTCTTGAAATGAATAGAAAAGTAGAACTCTTAAACTTGATGACTAGATAATCTTGTGGCTATAGAGTTAATTTTATTACTTGAATTAGAACTTTTAAACTTTAGGGCTAGCTAATCTTGTAGCTACAGAGTTACTTTAATTACTTGAATTTTTTCTGAAAATCTCACTATGATATTTATCTAAATCAAACTTATAGGTGAATTGAAACTTTACTACAATAGATCATAACTTTTACACAGTACTAAAATTACTTGAGGACAAGTAATGAATTGAAACTTTACTACAATAGTTCATAACTTTTATGTAGTACTAAAATTACTTGAGGATTAGTAATAGTTAAGTTTGGGGGATTTTGACCAAAGGAAAATATGTTGAAATTTTCATACATATTTTATACTTTTTTTGATGATATTGCACATTAAAGAAGGGTATTTTTTATTTTTGTTTCAGGTATGATGAATTATGGTATGTTAATGCACTTTAAAGAAAGGTATTTTTGATGCTTTGTTACAGGATTGATGAATTACGGTCATTGGAGCAAAAAGATGCAAAAAGGAGTGAATTTGGAGTGAAAAGAACCAAAATGTGAAGATTTGAACTAGGGCGCCAACGTTAAGNTCTAAAACAGATAAGCAAAAAATAATAATAAATATGAGTTGTTTCCCATAAAGTGCTTGGTTTATTGTCGCGAGTCTCAACATTAAAATCTCTTTAAAAACTGGCCTTTGACCATCAAAATATGGTTTCAGTCTAGTCCTGTTCACTTTAAATATATTTCCTATCTTGGGATCTTCAATATTAACAGCTCTATAAGGATAAACTTCTACAATTTTGAATGACCCTATCCACCTAGACTTCAGTTTTCCAGGAAATAATTTCAATCTTGTATTATTTAATAAAACTTTCTATCCAGGCTCAAATTCCTTTTTTATTATCTTTCGATCAAGCAATTCTTTTATTTTCTCCTTATATATTCTAGCATTATCATAAGATTCATTCCTAAGTTCTTCAAGCTCATTCAATTACAATAATCTTTTCTCACCAGCATCTTTTAAATTCAAATTGAACTAGGATTTATGCTCCAAATCTACCAGTAAGTCACAAGTCTTTCCGAAAATTAATCTATATGGAGACATTCTTATACGTGTCTTATAAGTTGTCCTGTAAGCCCATAATGCAATATCTAATCTAGCAGACCAATCCATTTTATTAGGATTCACAGTTTTCTCCAAAATTCTTTTAATTTCACAATTAGATACTTCTGCTAGACCACTAGTCTGGGGATGATAAGTAGTTGCAATCCTATGGATAATATTATATTTTGTAGACACAATTTTAGGGGGGTTGTCCTGTGGAAGCTATCATTTGCCGGAATCAGAATCTCATCGCACGCTTTGGGGGGTTGTCCTCTGGAAGCTATCATTTAGAAGTTCATCATGTATAATTTTCTCATGGTGGCGGTTGGTTCCCTAGCTCTCTAAGATTTCTGCTCTAGTGGTTTTCTCTACTTCCCTTTGTTCTACATGGTTTTCCTCTCTTTCTCTTCTCCTACTACTGTTTTTGTGTATTTTGGCTTGTTGGGATTGTTTAAGACCTTCTTTGGAAGGTTTTCCCCTTTCCCGGCTAAAATTTTTTCAAACGTTCTGTTTTACTGTTCCATTGCCAAGAAATTTGTCTACTTACTGTTTGGGAATTGTGCTTACTTCCTTTTGTTGATTATGGCTTCCCTGAATCCCATTGATTTAGATACTAATATCCAATGGGCTAAACCACTTTTGCTGATGTTGTGGGGAAAGGTTTTGAGACGTTGCAAAATTTTGAAAATCTTGTCTTCCCTCAATCTTACCATGATGCTGCTGTTGGCAAGGTGGATTGCCCTTTTATGAAGCCTTTGGGGAAAAAAGGGGGAAAGATTCTTGCTTTCTTCTAAGATAATGAGATTTTCTCCTTGGTTGAAGCTCGGAAGTTTACTCTTGTTGGCATGTTTTAGTTCAACCATCCTAAAATGGATGAAATAAGAAAGTATTTTGATGACCTGAAATTAGTTGGTGCTTGGAGGGCGGGTTTGATGGATGGCAGACATATAATGATACACTTGGCTAAAGAAGAAGATTATGCAAGGCTTTTTGCTAAACAAGTTCTAAATTTAGATGGTATCTCCATGAAATTGCTAAAGACGACTATTGACTTTGATTCGTCAAAAGAACCTCCCATTGTAACTCCCTGGACTGAAGTCACATTTTTTCAATCATCAGGTGTTATTTACTACTTCTACAACACTTGGTAGACCACAAAGTTGGATGCCCCCACATTCAATCTATCTAGACCATCAGTGACTAGATCTTAGTAGAAAGGGATATTACTCAACTAGAGGTGGAGGAAATTTGGATAGGTACTGCTAATAGTGGTTATTGGCAGAAAACTGTGATGGAACAAAGGCCTTATTATTGCCATAACTATAAAATGTTTGGACACACTGACAGCAGATCCTAGGCACCTTATCTGTCTCTCCCAGTCATCATGTTCATCAACCTTTTGAGTCTGGATGCCCTAACAAAGTTACTAAACTTGCTCCTGGATTGGAACCTACTTCACCAGCCCAGCCTCCAATCATTATTGGACCCACATTTACCAATCTTCCATATGCTTAGGAGGTTCCTGCTGAGGGAACTTCAGGATTGGATCAGTTGCCACAGGTTTTTGTTGCACCCAACACTATGTTAGTTCCTTTAGCCAATTCTTCCACTGATTCTTCCAGCTTAGCCCATCTAATTACAAAGCCTTCTTTTGTATTGGAACTTACAATCCCACCTCCACTCCTTGTATACCTACAACCCTTATCCTTTCTTCTATTATGGAGGTCCCTGCAGTTGGAGCTCCAGGAAAGGGTCAATTGTTGTCAATTACTCCTGCACCCAGCAGTATGAAGGATCCTCTTACTAATGTTTCCACTGACTCTCCTAGTTTGGCCCCTCCAATCACAGTTGAGTTTGGTGACACCCTGGTACAACAGATGAATTTGGATCTTGAAGAGGAATGACAGATACATCAGTTATGAAAAAAGAAAAAAGGTCTGCAAGAGCTGAAGAACCTTAAAAGTAATGATTTAGCAGCTGGGAGCTCTATTAACAACTTTTTAGATTCCTTTGTTGGAATGTTAGGGGGCTCGCACATCCTAGGCCCCTTGGCAAGTTACTCCACTTAAATAGGATGCATAAGTTTTGGTGTATTATTTTCCTTGAACCCATGGTATTCAAATATCAAACCAGAATTATCAAGAAGTTTTTTTGGATTTATGTTTTATTCAAATTGCAATAACAATATATGGTTTCTTTGTAGAAAGGAAGTCACTTGATAAGTTTTACAAGATCACCCTTAGTTTCTTCATATCTTTCTTACTCTAGCTGGACATTCTGCCCAACTACTTTTGTTTGTGCCACTTGCAATTCTGATGGTAGGAAAGAATTATGGAAGGGGTTATTTAACCTCAGCTAATTTATCTATTATAAGTGGCTAGTTTGTGGTGATTTCAACTATGTAGCTTCTCCCTGTGAAAAGTCTAGTGGTAGACCCTCTGACATTAATAAAATGAATTTACTTAACGATAACGTGCAACTCACTAGATTACATGATTTGGGTTTCTCTGGCCCCAAAATTACATGGAGGAGAGGTAAAATATGGGAGAGGCTATATAGAGCACTGACTAATGACATTTGGCTTAATGATTTCCTTCACACTTCTATTACTCGTCTGCCTATGACTGGGCCTGACCATAGATCTCTTCTAATCAGAATTCAGAGCTCCCCCACACCTACTAAAGCCCCCTTCAAATTTCTCAATATCTGGTCATCACACCCTGAATTTTTGCGATAGGTGCACTTTATTTGGAACAGTTATCACCATGACAATCCATGGGCGAAACTATGGGTTCTACAAAAGAGATTGGGTGCTCATCTTAGATTTTGGAATTGTCAAGTCTTCGGCTATTTGCACACTAAGGTTATTGAATCTGAGGCCCTTGTTAACAACTTGGAGACCCATCTGGCGAGGACCCCTCTTTGGAAGCAGATCTTTTCACTGCAAATGAAAATTTACTTAATGCTATTCACCTGTAGGAAAAACTTTTACAGCAGAAAGTTGCATAGATTAAATTCCATGTTGGAGATAAAAATTTTAAATACTACCATGTTGTTATTAATTATAGAAGGAAATGCAATGAAATCATCAAATTAAAGACACTCAGAGAGTCTGGCTAAATACTACAAATGATATTTCTGTCAGTGTTGTAGATTATTATCAAATTCTCTTTACCCAACCCACTATGGCTAGAGAAGCTGTGCAGGTAAATCTTTTTAATCAAAGCAGAATTTTCACTTCCAGCCTTCAACTAACACACATCCCAATTGAAGAGGAAATCAAATCAGCTTTAGATTCAATTGATAGCAATAAAGCTGCTGGCCCACATGGTTTTTCTGCTGATTTCTATAAAAGCTTGGAATGTAATCAAGCTTGTAGTAATAGAGGCTGTGCAAGTTTTCTTTAAAGGACTGGGCCCTCCAAAATACTTCACATCTTCCACCATTACTATCATTCCTAAAGAGACCAATTGTAAGAGTTGGGATATGTTTAAACCTATTAGTCTCACTGACTAAAGAAAAATATGTTGAGATTTTCATACATATTTTATACTATTTTTTATGATATTGCAGTTTAAAGAAAGGTATTTTTGATGTTTTGTTGCAGGAATGATGAATTAGGGTCATTGGAGCAAAAAGATGCAAAAAGGAGCAAATTTGGAGCAAAAAGGACCAAAATGTGAAGATTTGAACTAGGGCGCCGACGGCGAGCCCATCGGCGTCGACGGCGATATTTTCCTAAGACCCCAGAATTAATTCACTTTGAAGGCCCACCGACGGCGCGCTCGACCCCGCCGACGGTGAGATCGGCAGTTATGTCCAACCAGGCTTTGAATGAGGATGAATTTTGGAGGGATGCTTAGGCAACTCTTGGGAAAGCTCATCCAAAACTTTAAAAGAAGATTTTGACCAAAATTTGGAGAGAGCCTAGAGGTCCTGGAGGTTAGAAAGGTTCCATTAGTGTTTGGTAGAGAATCTAAATTTTTAGGAATTCTTCGAGAGATTGCAAGAGTGGAGGGAAAGTGAGAGATTTCTTCCTCCTTGTCACTTCGAAGAGGAATTCTGTGTGCTGTAAGGAAATGAAGAGATTCAGAGGAACTTCGTGGAGTTTACTTGGGGAGAAATTAGGATAAGTTTATTTATTTTTGTAGTTTGTATGACTTTGATTTTATATATGAATTCTGAGTTTTGTTGTGTTTTNAACGTTAAGCCCAACAACGCCGACGACAGACTTTTCCCGAGACTCCAGATTTAATTCACTTAGAAGGCCCGCTGACCGCGCCCTCGAGGCCGCCGACGGCAAGATCGGCGGTTATGTCCAACAATGCATTGGATGAGGACGAATTTTGGTGGGGTGCTTAGGAAACTCTTGGGAAAACTCATCTACAAATTTAAAAGAAGATTTTAGCCGAAAATGAAAGAGGAGTTCGAGGAGTTGGAAGGTTAGAACAGCGTCCAAGAGTTCCAGTAGTGTGTAGAGAGTTTAATTGTGAGGAATTCTTCGAGAGATTGTAAGAGTGGAGGGAAAGTGAGAGATTTCTTCCTCGTAGAGTGTAACAATTGTGAGGAATTCTTCAAGAGATTGTAAGAGTGGAGGGAAAGTGAGAGATTTCTTCCTCCTTCCACTTCGAAGAAGAATTCTGTGTGCTGTAAAGAAAGAAAGAGATTCAGAGGAACTTCGAGGAGCAATATTATGAGGAATTCTTCGAGAAATTGTAAGAGTGGAGGGAAAGTGAGAGATTTCTTCCTCCTTGCTCGTTTCGAAGGGAATTGCTTGTGTTGTAAAGAAAGGAAGAGATTCAGAGGAACTTCAAGGAGTGTTCTTGGGGAGAAATTAGAATTTTGTGTGTTGTAAAGAAAGAAAGAGATTCAGAGGAACTTCGAGGAGTTTGCTTGTGGAGGAATAAATTCTGTGTGCTGTAAAGAAAGGAAGAGATTCAGAGGAACTTCGAGGAGAGTTCTTGGGGAGAAAGAGATTGTAAGAGTGGAGGGAAAGTGAGAGATTTCTTCCTCCTTGCTGCTTTGAAGAGGAAATGTGTGTTGTAAGGAAAGGAAGAGATTCAGAGGAACTTCGAGGAGTTTTCTTGGAGAGAAATCGTGCGATGTAAAGAAATGAAGAGATTCAGAGGAACTTCAAGGAGTGTTCTTGGGGAGAAATTTAGAAGATTGTAAGAGTGGAGGGAAAGTGAGAGATTTCTTTCCGTAGAGTGTAACAATTGTGAGGAATTCTTCAAGAGATTGTAAGAGTGGAGGGAAAGTGAGAGATTTCTTCCTCCTTCCACTTCGAAGAAGAATTCTGTGTGCTGTAAAGAAAGAAAGAGATTCAGAGGAACTTCGAGGAGCAATATTATGAGGAATTCTTCGAGAAATTGTAAGAGTGGAGGGAAAGTGAGAGATTTCTTCCTCCTTGCTCGTTTCGAAGGGAATTGCTTGTGTTGTAAAGAAAGGAAGAGATTCAGAGGAACTTCAAGGAGTGTTCTTGGGGAGAAATTAGAATTTTGTGTGTTGTAAAGAAAGAAAGAGATTCAGAGGAACTTCGAGGAGTTTGCTTGTGGAGGAATAAATTCTGTGTGCTGTAAAGAAAGGAAGAGATTCAGAGGAACTTCGAGGAGAGTTCTTGGGGAGAAAGAGATTGTAAGAGTGGAGGGAAAGTGAGAGATTTCTTCCTCCTTGCTGCTTTGAAGAGGAATCGTGTGCTGTAAAGAAAGGAAAAGATTCAGAGGAACTTCAAGGAGTGTTCTTAAGGGAATTGCTTGTGTTGTAAAGAAAGGAAGAGATTCAGAGGAACTTCAAGGAGTGTTCTTGGGGAGAAATTAGAATTTTGTGTGTTGTAAAGAAAGAAAGAGATTCAGAGGAACTTCGAGGAGTTTGCTTGTGGAGGAATAAATTCTGTGTGCTGTAAAGAAAGGAAGAGATTCAGAGGAACTTCGAGGAGAGTTCTTGGGGAGAAAGAGATTGTAAGAGTGGAGGGAAAGTGAGAGATTTCTTCCTCCTTGCTGCTTTGAAGAGGAAATGTGTGTTGTAAGGAAAGGAAGAGATTCAGAGGAACTTCGAGGAGTTTTCTTGGAGAGAAATATGTGCTGTAAAGAAAGGAAGAGATTTAGAGGAACTTCAAGGAGTTTGCTTGGGGAGAAATTAGAGATACTGTAAAGAAAGAAAGAGATTTAGAGGAACTTCGAGGAGTGTTCTTGGGGAGAACTTAGAGATAAGGAACTTTGAGTTTGCTTAGGGAGAAAATGTAGATAAGTGTTATTTACTTATTGTAGTTTTTATGACCATGCTTTTATATATGAATTCCGAGTTTTGTTGTGTTTTCCCATGAGATCTGAGTAGTTTTCTCTGTCTTTCTCNCCAACAATCAAGGAATAAAAAATGAACACCAACCTAGACCCTACGAGAATATGCAAATCCTACAGCAGATGAAATTCACTTATCTATCCAAAATCCTGATGTAGCTACTAATTCATAATCTTAAACCTGCTATTATCCAAATGGTACAAAACAATCAATTCGGAGGTACACCAAATGAATGCTTAAACCTGCTATTATCCAAATGGTACAAAATAATCAATTCAGAGGTACACCAAATGAAGATTACAGCAGATGAGATTCACTTATCTATCCAAAATCCTGATGTAGCTGCTAATTCATTTGAGCTTGAACTTGCTATTATCTAAATGGTACAAAATAATCAATTCGGAGGTACACCAAATGAAGATCCTAATTTACACATCGCTTATTATCCAAATGCTACAAAACAATCAATTCAGAGGTACACCAAATGAAGATCCTAATTTACACCTCGCTAGTTTTTTAGAACAGTGTGCTACTTTTAAATATGACAAAGTTTCAAATGTTGTTGTTAGACTTAGAATTTTTCCTTTTTCACTGAGGGATAAGGCAAAGATGTGGTTAAATTCGTTAGCACCAGGATCTATTAGAACTTGGAGAGAACTTTCACAGAAATTTCTATCCNGGAGGCCAAAGCCCTTGGAAGTTGGGTGCAAATAAATAAAGAAATAGAATTATCAGGCATAGAATTGGAGATTTTAGAGTGACAGACTAAAATCCCTAATTCGGTCCTATTGTTTGGGTGTTGAAGTGTAGAAGTTAGCCCTCAGGCGAGGGGAACATGGGAGCTCTGAAGTGAAAGCCGGTATTCTCCCAGCCTAGCTGCAGATTCAGTAAACAAGCGTAGGATTAATCAATGTTCTTTATGCCTGGACCAAAGGGTAAAAAATAGGTATGCTCCTATTCGGCACAATACAAATTGAACTGATTCACTTTATCCATTCACTATAATTTCTTGACAAGGAGAAAGATGCTTTCTTATATATTGAATATCACGTCGAACCTTCATTAGTATAATTAATTATTTAATAATTATTAAAATTACATATTTATTTCAATTAAACCCTCATTAGCATAATTAGTTATTTATGAGTTATTAAGAAAATTACATATTTATTTCAATTGTCTATTATTAACCCTAACTTTCTATCATTAGTTATTTATTAGTTATTCAAATTATTTACTTATTTCAATTGCCTATAAAACCTTCATTAGCATAATTAGTTATTTAATAGTTATTAAAATTATATATTTATTTCAATTGCCTACCCTCATCAGTATAATAAGTTATTTAAGAGTTACTAAAAATTATATAGTTATTTCAATTGCCTATTAGTAACAGATAAGCAAATTGAATTCCATTGTTGCGATTAAAGTATTGCTTTTTCTAAAATTTTAGTTCGTAGTTCTAATATTACTCCCTGTGTGATCGATATCTAGGACTCCATTAGAGCCCTATACTGAGCGATACGTATACTTGCGTTGATAAATGTGACTTTATAATTATTGAATATTTTATACATCCATCTTTATTGAATCTATAACTGTTATTAAGTTTTGGTACAGTTGCTGAGGAATTAAATCTTTTAGCAGCAATATTAAATAGTTATATTTTTAAGCATATATAAAGTCACGGTCAAGTTTTTGGCGCCATTGCCGGGGAGTAAACAAAAATTACAATTAGAGTAACGGACAAATTAGGATTATTAGAAAATTTTTACTTGANAAAATTGCTGCAATATCAAAGAAATTAGATCATTATGGGATGGATTATTCTCCAACACCTCTTATGATGGAAGAGAATTCATCTGGGCAATTTGTGGATGTTCAACCTTTATATGAGACTTTAAATGCTATTAATAGACCCAACAACCCTTATTCAAACTATTATAACCCAAGTTGGTAAAGTTTCTAAAGAAAGTCAGTCCATATTAAATCATTTATGTGAAACTATTATCGACAATGAAGATTGGTAAAGTTTCTAAAGAAAGTGCTATTCTGAATTACTGCATCCAAAGGGGACTGCCGATCGACATTGGATCTATAATTATGAAGTTAGTTATGGGCTGATTATTCATAGATCAACTTATGGGCTCGAACACCCTTCCACAATTTTCTCACTCTACAGTTAGTTCATGAATTCAATTAATAATATCTCCAATTTCTTGGATCATCTAGACTGGAGGATGAACGAACACTTTGAGCACTCTATAAATTTAGAAGATAGTTTGATACGGCTGATGAGGAGGATGAAATTGATAGAAGAGAATTCTACTGAAGAATTTTCATACCGACCCTTCTACCACCTCTTCGTCCATGTGCAATCAATGGGTGATCTCAGAGGAGAATCCAGTACTGAATATGATGAATAATAGATTTATATTGCTACCTGTTTGTCTATATATGTAATTTGGTTTGAACTTTATGTTTTCTTTGTTTTAGAATTATGCTTTTAGATCTCTGTATAGTTGAGACTGAGCATATGATGTTTTATTTTCAGCGTTTTGAGTATTGTGGCTTGGATTGCGATGTTGAATTAATGTGTTGAGGTTGAGAAAATACCAAAATTAGGTGTGTTATGTAACATATATTGTACCCCTTAAAATTTATATATAAATGTGATGTTTTGTGTTGTGATAGTTTATTTGTGATAAGTAAATCATTTAATCACTTAAAATTATGTCTATAATGATTGAACGGATGTCGTTTAGGCTTGAAATTGATTGAATCGCAAAAATCTGGAAATTGAACCAAATCAATAGAGCCCGCCAACGGCGCCCTTGACGCCGCCGACGACGGATTTTTCCCGAGAGTTATGTTTAGATTTCAATAGAGCGCACCGACGATGTCGAACACCCTGCCGATGGCGAGCTCGTGAAAAAACACCTTTAACCACAATTTTGACCAGTCAACCACCACTATTCATCATCCCCTTCCTCCTAAAAATGTAATTTTTGACCTAGAGCTTGAGAGATCTTGAATTTGGGGCAACTTCAAGGCTTTTTAACACTGAATTTGATCATCTCTAGGTAAAAGCTTCACTCCAATCTAAAAATATTTGATTTTCACCATGGATTTCTTCCATATTGAGGAGAACCGAAAAATTTGAGAATGTGAAGGAAATATTGAGAAGAAATTCATGGATCTTAGTGTTGAACTCCTAGAATTACTATTGGAAGCCATTATTTGCATATTTAAAGTATATTTTGGAATTTTTCTATAATTGTTATTAGATTGAAATGACTCCATGTCAAATGAGATGAATTGAGTTCGACGAGTCTCGCTTCGTTAATGTGAAGGCTCAATCAAGATTTACTTCAGTATTTGAAGGAAAGAAGTGTATACGAGATCGAGTTTTTGAAAGTCCGGGAGGAGAAATTGAACGAGTTATTGCCGAGCGGAGGTAGGAAAACTTTTGTTACACCACCAATAAAGTCGTTGTAAATGTTGTGAAGAATTGTTCAAGTGCGGGGATTTCCTGTTGAATTTACTGTCGCCCGCATCAACACCTTTTACGAAGTCCCAGACTCTTATATTTGCCATTATGAATCATTCAGTACTATGGAAGGCCCCCTGAATGATGGATCAACTTTCTAACTGATGGGAAAGGAACGTGGAAGATTAAGCAACGAGAGCGGGTAAATTTTTCTGCTTCCATGCTGAATGCCACCTCTAAGGTGTGGCACTATTTTATTTCCTCTACTCTATTACCGACTTTTGACCATAGTGAGGTAACTAGAGATAGAGCTATTCTGAATTTATGTATTCAGAATAATAGAACTATAAATGTGGGGAGAATTATTTTTAAGAATATATTGACTACGACAAGGAGTGAAACAAGTGGAGGTCTAGAACATCCTGACCTTATTTATGCACTTTGCCAACTTTCTGGAGTGGAAGCTGGAGGAGATGAAGAATGGGTTTACCCTATGAAACCCATTAGTAAAGCCAATTTGAAAACTTATGAATCCCATGACAAATGGAGAACTTGAAGTAGAAGTCAAGAACCTTCTACTAGTAGAGATATCCCCTCTACAAGTTATGACCTTCCACCTTCTAGTTCCCATACTCCGACTGATTTGATGAATGAGTTAACCTTGCAGCAGAAGAACATAGAATTAATAAATGAAAGGATTTGAGGTTTAGAACATCGACATGATTATGATAGTGAGTACCTTCAGAGGCAGTCAAATTTTGATGTAGCTTACTACGAAGCTCAAGCCCGACACTATAAAGGTGTGCCTGATGTTACTTTTCCTGAGTGCCCCGATATACTCAATATCAACCCAATCAACCTGCTGATCAAGGAGACGAAAACATAGTTTAGGATTTTGATATTTGATAGTAGTTGATGTACTTGTACTTGTACTTTTATTTTTTGTGATCTTTTGTAATAGAAATGGATGTTTGTGTGTATTTGGACTTTCATTTTTATTATTATGTTGTACTTGGATGATTTTTAATTTTTGTTATAAAGTTAGTGTGGTAGTTAAATTTGTATGTGTAGTATAATAGATGCTGAGTAGTATTTTGTGGATTGTAATGTAATGTGATTTTTATTTTGCATTTTAATTGTAATTATTTTGTTTAGTATTGTGGTTATGTTAGGAAATATTGTGCTTGTTTAATGTTTTAGTTTTATACTTATTTCAAAATTTCATTACAAGAAATTCCTCTAACAATTTATATGTGTAGAAAGCTCCTAATATCATAGACCAGGTGAAGTAGAAATTTTTAGAAGGACTGCAAAAATTTTAGAATGATGAAAATGCCTAAAATATTGAGATATGATTTATATTTAGAGATTTTCTTTCCACCTGCATCATTTTATATTGCAAAATTTAAGTTTGGGAGAGGGAAGAAAAAGATTAACTATTAGATGTCCTCTTTTTAATTATTTTCAAAAATTATTTATATGATTTAATGTAGTGAATTTAATTCAGGTAACTAAATTTTATAGCTATTTAAATATTACGATAGGTTTAAAGGAATATTTTTCTAATGAAAATTAATTTTGTAACTTAAGATATTTTAGTATAAGAGAATAAGACTAAAGTTAACTACTTAAAGCAAAAGAAACTATATTTTGAAGTATTAAGAATCAGGAAATTCATTTGAGAAGAAAAGATTGGGGCTCAATGATGTAAAAACTATGAAATATTTATAAGGTAAATGAATACTTTGAGTTTCAAATTTAGGAAAAGAAAGGTGATATTCAAAATCTTTAAAGGCTATCCATATATAGTAATCCTCACTTGAGAAAGGAAAAACAAAAAATTGACAACAATCCCTGAAAAGAAAAAAAAATATATAGGATTGAAAGCAATCCAAATAAAAAAGAGAAAAGAAATTAAAAAAAATATGGAAGTGAGGAGAAGCTTGAGGATATGCCTAATAAAAAATTGGCTTTACTAGACCTATCTAAAGGGAAAACCTAAATACATTCCTGAACTTATATTTATGGATTAGATCTTTTACTAGCAGTGTTCCCATGATGTTCCTATCATTTGAATATTCTAAGTGACTTAACATTACAACATATAGTCATTCTTGAAATGAATAGAAGACTAATACTCTTAAACATGATGACTGGATAATCTTGTAGCTACAAAGTTAATTTAATTACTTGAATTTTTTCTGAAAATCTCACTATGATATTTATCTGAATCAAACTTATAGTATTTCTAAATTAAAACTTTACTACAATAGATCATAACTTTTATGTAGTACCAAATTTACTTGATGACAAGTAATAGTTAAGTTTGAGGGATTTTGACCAAAGGAAAATATTTTGAGATTTTCATACCTATTTTATACTATTTTTTGATGATATTGCAGTTTAAAGAAAGATATTTTTTATGTTTTCTTAAAGGAATGATGAATTAGGGACATTGGAGCAAAAAGATGCAAAAAGGAGCAAATTTGGAGCAAAAAGGACCAAAATTCGAAGATTTGAACTAGGGCACTGACGGCGAGCCCAACGGCGCCGACGACGAGATTTTCCTGAGACCCCAGAATTAATTCACTTAGAAGGCCCGCCGACGGTGCCCTCGACCCCGCGGACGGCGAGATCGGCAGTTATGTCCAACCAGGCTTTGGATGAGGATGAATTTTGGAGGGATGTTTAGGCAACTCTTGGGAAAGCTCATCCACAACTTTAAAAGAAGATTTTGGCCGAAAATTGGAGNCGTTCTTATATATTGAATATCACATTAAAACCTCATTAGTATAATTAGTTATTTAAGAGTTATTAAAATTACATNCTCTCAGCCTAGCCGTAGATTCGGTAAACAAGCATAGGATTAGTCAATATTCTTTATGCCTGGACCAAAGGGTAAAGAATAGGTATGCTCTAAGCATAGGATTAGTCAATGTTCTTTATGCCTGGACCAAAGGGTAAAGAATAGGTATGCTCCATTTCGCACAATACAAATTGAACTGATTCACTTTATCCATTCACTATAATTTCTTTACAAGGAGAATGATGCGTTCTTATATATTGAATATCACATTAAAACCTCATTAGTATAATTAGTTATTTAAGAGTTATTAAAAATTACATATTTATTTCAATTACCTATTAGTGAAAGATAAGCAAATTGAATTCTATTGTTGCGATTAAAGTATTGCTTTTTCTAAAATCTTTGTTCGTAGTTCTAATATTACTCCCTGTGGGATCGATGTCTAGGACTCCATTAGAGCCCTATATTATTTGAGCGATACGATACTTGCGTTGATAAGTGTAACTTTACAATTATTGAATATTTTATACATCCATGTTTATCGAATCTATAACTGTTATTAAGTTTTGGTACAATTGCTGAGGAATTAAATCTTTTAGTTATTAAATACTTATATTTTTAAGCATATATAAAGTCGCGGTCACTCACCAATATAGTCTCTAAGATTATCGGTAAGGTGATTGTTGTCAGAATCCAAACTCATATGCATAAATGTGTTAGCATGAATCAAAACTGCTTTCTATAAAGGAAGAAGCATTATTGACAATGTATTACTAGCACAGTGGAGGAAATTTCTGTTTCCCTCCATCCCTTATGTTGTGGCTTAGTTTATTTGGATGGCTAGGAACCAAGCCAAATTTGAACATCGCATTAGCTAACTACAAAGGTGGCCTCTAACTGCCTTACATACAAGAAAAAACTCTTTATCTTGAAGGCTTTTCCTTATTTACTATTAATTGGCAACAGAACCAATCAACCTATTCCTGAACACCATTTAGTTTATTGGCTCAAACTTGATGTAGGGTAGCTGAAAGTCAATACAGGTGGTAGTTTTTGCCAATCTGATGCTGGCATTGGGGGACATTTTAGAAACTCATAGGGCTCCTATCTACTTAATTATCATTCCCCCATTATTGCAAGGAATGCTTTGGTAAAACAATTGCAGTATATTAGGCTATCTACATTGCTGCTAGAGCCAAAATCTAGAATTTATTGGTAGAATCTAACTCCAAGATTTTGATCAACATTCTCTTCAATCAGATTAATTGCCCCTGGCACATTCTACAGTGTATACATAAGATTCATCCTATGACCTCCAACATCAATATGAAGTTCCAGTTTATCCACAAAGAATGTAACTTACCAGCTAACTAGTCTTAGGACTAACAGTCCACTTATCACAAAAAGTGTTTATAAGCCTCTCTCATTTCTTCTAAAGGAAGACCTTCTTGGTCTGTCCTATTGCAGACTTTTGTAATCTCTATTATTCTCATTTTGTATACATATCTAAGTGAATCTTCCCCTTTATATATATATATATATATATATATAGTTTAGGAGTTTTGCAGATGGGAGCTCTGCTTGGGTTTTGCGACGATCTTTGAGCAATCACAGGCGTTTGAAGATGGTGCTACTTCGGTTGGCTGATGAGATCCTTCCATCATCTCTAGTGTTTCTCACTTACGTATTTTCCCTTTTGTCGTGTGCAGTTTGAGTTGCGTTGGGTTTCAAGTTTCGAACATGTCGTTGGTTTCTCAAACTTTTGTTGATGCTGTTTTAGATGGGGGTGGAGTTTCGTCCACACCTTCCTTGGAATTTTTCCCTCAAAGCTTTCATGACACACTTATTGTTGGCGAAGATTACACTTTCATCAAAAAATTCGGCAAAAAAAATGGCAGACTTGCTCTTTATGTCACTGAGGATGAAACTTCTGTACTCAACTCTTCTTTTCGGCTTGCCCTAGTTGGTAAATCTACTTATGACATTCCTAAGGTGGAGATCATAAGGAGGGAGTTTGAAATGTTAAAATTAAAAGGATGGTGGAAGGTTGGTATTATTGATGGTAGAAATATTTTTATACAATTAGATGATGATGAGGATTACACTCACCTCTTTGCTAAAAGGTTTATGTGGGTGCAGAATAACTTGATGCAATTTTGAAAATGGTCTATCCATTTTGATCTTAAAGTAGAGTTGCCAATTATTCCGGTATGGACTCGATTTTCAGGGCTAAAAATACATCTTTTTAATCATGAAATACTCTTTTCACTTGCTACTGCATATGAGAAAACTTTGAAAATGGATCCTGCTACTTTCACTTTGTCAAGACCATTTGAAGTACGCGCATTGGTTGACTGAGATATTACTCAGGCTTTCTGTAATGAAATTTGGATAGGCTCGCAACATCAGGGTTATTAGCAGCCTGTCAAAATAGAAAGACACTCTCCTTACTATACTCATTGTTCTATGTTTAGGCATCAAAATACTTCATTCTTTTGTCTGAATCCTCAACTCAAAAACAATCATAATGCTAGGCACACTAGCAATCCTGTTAACAATACAGTTGTTGAACCGCATGTTGATCCTATTGGGGTTGAGAATAGAAATGACTCCATTGAAAATCTAGATACTAATGATACATCTACTTTGCAGCCTTTGGTTACATGTATAGTTAATAATTGTCATGAGGCCTTACCTTCACAATCGAACAGTAAAGATGGGCATCATGGAGTTGAAACCTCACATTTGGAGAATGATGTTACACCTCAACATATGCAGATCTTTGAGCATGTGGAGTTAGCTGAAAATTTTGACAATCATAATGCTAATAGCTCTTATGGACACCCACCTCCTATGGGACCGGATGAAGATATGATAAATGAGGAACATGTGGAAGCTAACACTGCTAATAGACACTCTTCTCTTGTAGTGAAATATGATAAGAATTTCAAGGTCATATATTATGCTTGTAAGACTCTTAATGATGCTCAAATTAACTATACCACCACTGAAAGAGAGTTATTAACCATTGTGTATGCTTTTGATAAGTTTAGATCATATTTGATTGGAACTAAATGTGTTGTGCATACTGACCGTTCTGTTATTAAATATTTAATGCAAAAGAAAGATGCAAAACCAAGATTAATTAGATGGATACTTCTGATGCAAGGTTTGATTTTGTAGTAGTTGATAGGAAAGGGACTGATAATCAAATAGCTGATCATTTATTGAGGTTAAAACAGGAAGAATAACATGATTTGAAAAGAGAGATTAAAGATACTATTCTTGATGAACAACTTTATGTAAAGAAGATAGATAAGAGACTAAGTGAGAGAATTAGAGAGTTTGGGAGAGGACAAAGAGAGAGAAGAAGAGATTAAGGGAGAGCGAGAGAGAAAGATAAAGACATAAAAGAGATGGAGGGAGGGAAGGGAAATAAGAAGAAAGATAGAGTGGTATAGGGGCTGAGAGAGTGTGTTAAAGTGAGCGAGAGAGAGAGCAAGGTAGAGAAAGAGACAATAGGAAGTGGAGTGGGGTAGAGAGATAAAAGATATTACTCTTAATCTTTATTCTTTCTATATCTCTCTCCTAAACTATGAACCTATCTTCATGGTGAGAGTGATGATAGAGAGATAAAAGAGAGAGTGAGGGTGAGTGAGGGAGTGTGAGACAAAGCAATGAGGAAAAAAGCTAGAGAGAAGGGCAAGGGAGAGGAAGCAAGAGATAGAGCAGGAGAGAGAGTGTGTGTGTGGGACAGAGGGGTAGAGAATAGGAAAAGAGAAATTAGGAGAGGGATGGACAGATAGAGAGGTGAAGAGAGTATAGAGATAAAATGAAAAAGAGGGGGGGAGTGAGCAAGGGAGTAGGAAGAGAGAGAGGGAGAGAGATAAAGACCATGACCCTTCCACTCTCTCGCACTTCTAATGAGATTGAGAGAGAGTTTGTGAGATAGATGGGGGGTGAGAGGCAAAAGGAGGAGAGAGAAGAGTGAGAAAGAAAAAGAGAGAGAAAGGGAGGGGAGAGAGAGGGTGGGAGAAAAAAGAATGAATGAGAGATATATAATGAGAGAGAGGGAGAGAATGTGAGAGAGAATGAATGGGAAAAAGACTAGGAGGAAGAACAATAGTAAAGGAGAGTGAGAAAGAGATAAAGGAAGAGATAAAAAGAGAGAGAGTGAGAAAGAGGAAGGGATAGAGAGAGAAAAGGATTATGAAAAATAAAAATAGCTAGAGATAGACAGTGCAAGAGAAGCAAGATAGAGAGAGAGGGAAGGAGAGAGTGAGAGGGAGCAAGAGAAAGCAAGAGAGAGAAGGGGATAGAGATAAAGAGATAGAGTGAGAACCATGAAAGAGATAGGGATAATAAGAGAGGGAGCGATTGTGGCAGATGAAATAGAGTGTGAGTGAGTAAGGGATGGAGAAGAGAGAGAGGAGGGAGAATGAGAGAGAGTGAGTGATAGAGGAAATGAGCAAGGATTCTCTCTAAAGAGAAAGAAAAGAGAGGGGGAGAGGGAATACATAAAGAGAGTAGAGAAAGTAAGATAGAGATAAAAAGTGAGGGAAGAGATAGAGAATTAGGTAAAGGGAGTGAGATAGAATAGAGAGTGAGAGAGGAGAGACAGAAAGTGAGAGTAAGAGTGAGATAGAAAGTGAGACATAAGGAGGGAGCAGAAGACAAGAGAATGGAGAGCTATATCACATCTCTCACTCAATCTCTTTTTCCTAGGTCTTTCTCTCTCCCTCTCTGGAGATATTTCTCATTATCTTACTCTCCCTTTCATCAATCTTTACCTCTCTCCTGCCAACTATATTCCTCATCTCTCTCTTCTCTCTCTATCTCAATCTTCTATCTCCCTCTCTCTCTCCCACTCTCTCGTCTCTCCCTCTATTTATCTCCCTCTCTCAATCGCTATTTCTCACGTACCATAAACCTCTATCTCTCTTCCACCACTCTCTACCCCTCCCTTTCTTTCTCTCTTTGATCTATCATTCTCTATTCTAATCTTTCTCTTCATCTCTCTAGCAAATAAGATGGAGGTAGAGAGAGATATGATATGAGAGAGGGAGAGAGAAAGAGTGTGAGAGTTAGTGAATAAGGAGAGTTACAGAGATCGAGACTAAGAGAAATAGATATTGATAAAGAGCTAATGAGAGATCTCTCTCTCTCACTATCACCCTTCATGTCTCCATCACTCACACTCATTCTCTCTCTCTCTCTCTTACTTTTATTAGCTTCATTTCTAGCTCTCTCTCTCTCCCTCCATCTCTCCATCTCTTTTCTCCTTTCCCTCTTTTGCTCTCTCTTTCCCTCCTCATCATTCTCTCACTTTCTCTCTCCCTTTCTCATGCTCCCCATCTAACTCTTCTCTCTCTCTCCCTCTCCTCCCTCAGTCTCTCTCCCTAACCTCTCTTTTCCACCTTATTTATCTCTCCCTCTCTCATTCTCTATCGTTATCTCTTGCCTTCTACCTCTCTCTACCTCCCTCTTTATTTCTCTTTCTCTCTCCCTTTTCTCTCTCTTTCTCCCTCACTATCACTCTCCCCCTCTATATCTCTATCTCTCACTCCCCTTTCTCTCTTTCTCATTTCTACTCTAACTCTCTCCGACTCTCCCTTCCTCCCTTACTCATTTCTTCTCCTCTCTCTATAAGTACCCTCTTTTATATCTCTCCCTCTAAAACTCCCACTCCTTGCGAGATAGAAAGAGATGAGATGAGAGAAAAAAATTCTCTCACCTACTCTAACTCTTGCTCTCTCCTTTCTCCCTCTCTCTTTCGTTCTAATCATTATATTTTTCAACTGCTCTCTAGATCATTTTATCTCCATATCTCATTCGCTTTACTGCTCTCTCTCACTTTCTCCCTTTCTCACTCTTTTTCTTTTTTTCTCTCACTCTATCTCTTTCAAGAGGTAGGGAGAGAGAGAGATAGGGGAGAGAGAGAGAGAAGAAAGATGGAGATGGATAGGGAGAGAGATAGTGTGAGAGAGAGATTGCTCTCTCTCTCTTAATCTTTTTTAATCTCATCTCTTCTCTTTCTATGATAGGAAAAGTGAAAGAGAAAGAGAGTATGATAGGAAAAGTGAAAGAGAAAGAGAGTGAGAGAGGGATAGGATAGGGGACAAAAAAAAGAGTGACAGGAAGAGAAGAGAGAGAGGAGAGAAGGAAAGGGAGGGATACAGAGGGAGTTAAGGAGGAAGAGAGATGGAGAGAGAGGGATAATGATAGGGAAGGAGCAATAAAGAGAGTATGAGAGAAAAGAAAGGTTGAGTGAATGAGTACGAGAGGGAGGGAGGGAGGGAGGGCGAGGAAGGGACTCAAAGACAAAGATTGGGAGAGAGAGTGAGAGAGGGCGAAGGAAAGAGAGAGGGATTAGAGAGAGAGTTAGAGAAGCAATAGAGTGAGAGAGAGATGGTGAGGGACCAAAAGATAGAGAGAGCAACTGAGGGACCAAAAGATAAACAGAGCACTAAAGAGAGGCATGTATTGGGAGAGAGAGTGTTATTTCCATAACAAAAGGTCTGTTGTACTCTTTTTTTCTCTCATACCCCCTCTTTCTTATAATCTCTCATCTCTGCTCTGTCTCTTTTTAGCTTTTTTTGCTCTCTTCCTCATTTTCTCTTGAGATGGAGAAAAAGAGATGGAGGAAGAATGAAAGTAGGTGAGAGAGAGTTGAGCAAGAGAAATTGATAGCAAGAGAGAGAAGAGAGGTAGAGGAGGTGAGGGCATAGATTGATAAAAAGAGATAGAAAAAGGGAGAAAGAGCGAGGGGTAAAGAGAGAGAAGCATGTAGTGAAAGAAAAAGGAGATATTTTGAGAGAGGGAGAGAGGGATTGAGAGGGACATCTCTCTCTCTCTCTCTTTCCATTTTCTCTCTTTCTCTATCTTTCCCTTTTCTTACTTACTCTTTCTATTCTCTCGCTCAATCTCTTCTCTCTATTTTATCATTCTCTCTCGATCTCACTCATTTTTATTTACACGAGCTCTCTCAGACCTCGTTTTCACTCTTTCTTACTCTACCTCATCTCATACTCTCTTAGTTGTTTCTACTTCCTCTCTTAATCTATCAGCATAACTCTCACTCCCCATCCTTATCTGTTTCACACTGTTCTCTCTCTCTACTTCGCTCTTGTACTAGACTGGGATGTAGAATCTCTCGCACTCTCTCTCTCTCACATTCATTTTCTCCACTTCCCACTCTCCATCTCTCTCTCTTCTTTCCTCTTATTCTCTCTATCTCTCTTCTTTCCTCTTGATATCTATCTGGTCTCTCATAGTGAGACTGAGAGCAATGGAGATGAGAGATATTAAGAGTGAGCATTTGAGTGATGTGTGGGAAAGAGGTAGGAAGCGTGAAGAGAATAAGATAAAGATAAACCGAAAGATAGAGTGTGTGGGGTGAGAGATTGGAAAAGAGCTTGCGCACCATTTCTCAAATTACCAACCTATTTGCCATCTCATCTCCCTTCTCTATCTCATGCTCTCGCTGCCTCTCCCACCCTACCTCACTCATTTCCTCTCTCTCCCCCTCCACTCTGGCCCATGATGTTCTTTTGCTCCTTTTAACTCAGAGATAAAGAGAGAGAAAGAAGTGAGAAAAAAGTGGGGGAGGTAGAAAGAGATTTTGAGGGTGTGTGTGTGAGAGAGAGAGAGAGAGAAAGAAAGAGAGTCAGGGTGAGAGAGTTGAAGGGAGGCTAAGAGGGAGTCAAGGATGGAAAGATAGACAATGAGAGAGCGTAGGGGAAGGGATGAGAAATGAGGGAAAAAGAGGATGAGTGAGCCATAAAAAAAGAGGGGGAAGGAGAGGTAATGAGAGAGGTGAGAGAGAGAAGAGCATTAGAGAGGGTAGGGTAGAGAGAGATAAATGTGACAGAGAAGGAGATATAGAACATAAAAGATTGAGAGAGAAAGAAAAGAGAGAATGATTGAGAGACCAAGCGATAGAGGGAAAAAAGGAGTACTGAGAGAGAAAAGAGAGTGAGACCACAAGAGTGAAAGGTAGGTTAAGAGAGAGAGAGAGAGAGAAAGGGATGAGAGAGGAAAGGGTAAAAGAGTAAGTAGGGCTATTGAGAGCTCTCTCCCTCTCCCTCTCTCTTCCCTCTCATTTCTCCTGACCCTCTTTTGCTCTCTCTCTCTCTCTCTTCTTCCCCAAAATTCACTCACTCTCCCTCCCTTTCTTGTGCTTAATTCCCACTGTTCTCTCTCTCTCTCTCTCATCCCTCCCTCTCTTTTTCCCTTACCTCTCTATCTCTATTTTTATAAATATCTCTCTTTCATTCTCTCTATTCCTCCTCTCTCTAACTCTCTCTCACATAAGAAAGATAGACAGATAGAGAGAGTGAGTGAAAGAGAGATGAGTGGATCAAGCAATCTCTCTCCCCCCATCCTTCCCTATCTTAATCTCAACCCCTTACTCTTACTCCCCGTCTCCCGCTCTCTCTTTCTCACTCTCTCTTGCTCTTCATCTCTCTCTTCCTTAGCATATTTCACTCACTCTCTCTCCCTTTCTCTCTCACCTCTTTCACTCTATTTCTGGCATGTTGTATTTCTCCTCTCACTCTCTCTTTTCTCTTGCTCTCTCTAGCAAGAGATAGAGAGATCAGCAGAGAGAAAAGAGTGAGGGACAGAAAAAAGGTAAGAGCATCTCTACATATAGAGAGATTGGGAGAGGGAAAGGTTAATAGATGGATGGAGAGAGAGAGAGAAATCGAGAGAATTAGAGTGAAGGTGGGAGAGGACATAAAGAGAGAAAAAGAGCGGAAGGGGGAAAGAGGGAAAAATAGAGCAAGACAAGGGTAGAGAGTGAGAAAGAGAGAGTGGGACAGGTAGAGAGTGAAAATAAGAGAGCACAAGATTGCAGAAGAGACAGGGAGATAGAAAGAATATTGATTCACTTTCTTTCCCCCTCTATCTTCCTTCTCTTTCTATCACACTCAGTCTCTCAAATTATCAACCAATCTCTCCCTTCCTCACTATCTATCTCTCTATCTCTTTATCTCTCCCTCTCTCTCACCATTCTCTTCCTCACTTTCTCTTTCTCTCTCAATATCTTTCTTCTATGTAGTTTCTCTGTCTTCCTCCCTCAATCAATATCTCTCTCTATTCTCTCGCTTGATATGTCATTCTCTTATCTCTTATCTTTCTCTATCTTTCTTGACCTATAAACCCGTCTCTCTAATTTGTTATCAAACACTCTTTCCTCTCGCTCTCTCCATCTCTTTATATCCCCTCACTCCCTTGCTTCTTTGGCTTCTGATAGTTTGGGAGAGTGTGTGACAGAGAAGGAGATAGAGGAGAGATAGAGAGGAGAAGAGAAAATAAAATATTAGAAGAGAGAGAGCGTGAGAAAGGTAGAAAGTGAGAGCTCTCTCTATAACTCTCTCTCATTGCCCTCTCACACTCTCTCACACTCAGTGGAAGAGAGTTAAAAGGGGAGGGAGGTCAGCCGGGGAAGGGTGAGAGTGAGAGCTAGTGATAGAGAGACAGAGTGAGTGAGAGAGAGGGTGGGAGAGGGAATGAATGAGGTAGAGAGAGGCAGGACAGAGATAAAGAAGAGAGGGTCAGAGTTTATAGTTAATGCTAGAAAGAGATAATTACAAAGTGAGAATAGAGTAAAAGAAGGAAGAGAGAATAAAGTGATACAGAGTAAGAAAGTCAGAAGTGAGATAGCGAGAACGTAAGAGTGATAGAGTTATTGAAGAGGGTGAGAGATACGGGAGGAGACAGAGATGTGGAAGAGAGCGAATGAGCAATAGAGGGAGGAAGCATAGAGAAAGAACAACGAGTGATATTTTGAAGAGAGTGTGAAAGTTAGAGTGGGAGAAAGTTAAATTTAGAGAGAGAATAAGAGAGAGTGAGATAGATAGAGAGATAGAGGGGTAGAAAATAAGAGAAAAAGAGGAGAAAGAAAGAGAAGAGTTGAGAAACTTAAAGATTTAGAGAGAGAATTGTGGATGCAAGAAAAAGTGAGTGAAGTTGTAAGAGGGAGAAAGTGTGTGAGAGAGAGATAGAGAAAGTGAGAGAGAGAGAGGACTGAAGGGAGTCATGGTGAGAGAGTCGAAGGGAGACAAATATGGGGAAGGGAGAGCAAGAGTGAGATGGTAGAAAAATAGGGAGGATAGAGTGAGAGAGATGGTGAGAAAGCTAGAGTATGATGAAGTAGGAGAGGGAAGGAGAGAGAAAGAGGAAGGGAGGATGCAGAAAGAGAAAAGAGAGAAAGTGAGAGGTTGAGAGAGAGAGAACAAACAGAGAAAATAGGGAGAAAAGAGAGAAATAGTTAAAAACTATGACTGAGAGACAAAGAGAAGTTTAGAGAGGACAAATAGGTGTGAAAGAGGGAATGGAGAGTGAGGGTGGGAGAGAGAAATAAAGAGCTCTTTCTCTGCTTTAATCATCCTCTAACTCTCTCTTGTTCTATGACGCTCTCTCTCACTCTCTCTCATTCTCTCTTATTGTCTTTCTCTCATTCTCTCTCTCGTTATCAGTTTATCACTCAGAGAGAGTGAGAGTAAGATAATGGTATGGACTTAGAGGGAGGGAGGGATATTGAGAGAGAGGGAAAGGGAGGAGAGGAGATGAGGGAAGAAGATGGTGTGATACAGATCTTCCCTCTTTCCTGCCCATATCCCTCCATCTCTCTCTCACTCTTCCTTCTCTCCCTATATTTATCTCTCTCTTAGATATAGAGAAGGTTAGAGAGGATAAGTTGATGTGAAAGAGGGAGGAGAGAGTGAGGGACTAATAGAAAAATAAAGAGCTTTTTCTTTTCTTTGATCCTTTTCTCACTCTCTCTCGTTCTATGACACTCTTCCTTACTGTCTCTCATTCTCTCTTATTGTCTTTCTCTCATCCTCTCTCTCATTATCAGTTTCTCACTGAGAGAGAGTGAGAGCAAGATAAAGGGATGGACTTAGAGGGAGGGAGGAATACTGAGAGAGAGAGAGAAAGGGGGGAGAGGAGATGAGGGCGTGATAGAGCTCTTCTCTCTTTCTTGCCCTCTCAATATCCCTCCCTATCCCTCCAACTCTGCCTTCTCTACCTCTAATTATCTTACTCTCTCAATCGCTCTTTCTCTCGTACCATTAATATCTCTCACACTCTCTCTTCCACCACTCTCTACCTCTCCCTCTCCCTCTCTTTCTCTCCCATCTCTATCATTCTCTATTCTAATATCTCCGTCTCTCTCTAGCAAGAAAGACGGAGTTAGAGAAAGATAAGATACATGCTAGGAGAGAGAGAGAAAGAGTGTGAGAGTGAGAGAAGCAGAAGAGTTACAGAGAATGAGAATAAGAGAAAAAGATATAAATAGAGAGGTAGTGAGATCTCTCTCTCTCTAGCACTTCTATCTCTCCATCACTCACATACACTCTCCCTCCCTTTCACTCTTTCAAGCTTTTTTTCTGACCCCCTCCCTCCATCTCTCCTTCCTCTCTTTTCTCCTCACTCTCTTTTGCTCACGCTCTGTCCCTCCCAATCTTTCTCTTACACTCTCTCCCTTTCTCATGCTCCTCTTCTCACTCTTCTCTCTCTCCCTCTCCTCCTTTCCTCTTTCTCTCTCCCTAACCTCTCTATCTCTATTTTTATATATCTCTCTATCATTCTTTTTCACTCTCATTGTCTATCATTATTCCTCTTCTCTCACTCTCTCACTCCTATTGGATTCATCTCTCCCACATACATTCTTCCTCTCTCTAGCTCCCTCTTTCATTCTCAATCTCTCCCCCTTTCTATCTTGTTATCCCTCACTATAAATCTTTCTATCTCTCTATCTCTCACTTCCCCTTTCTCTCTTTCTCTCTCTCTTGCTTTATCTCACTCTCTCTCATTCTTGATATATCTCTCTCCCACTTTCTCCCTATCTCTCTTCTTTCTCCCTCTCTCTTCCTCTCCCTCTCCTTC
>JXCR01133649.1:0-31108 GCA_002079205.1 Phalaenopsis hybrid cultivar
AACACATCATTACATACTCTTTTTCACTTACATACCTTCTACCTATACCTAAAGTTAGCACTAGTATGGAAATATTAGCAATATCTGCTTTACCTATCTGCTTCTCCATTTTCTCCTTCTCTGTTCGTTTCTTATCTGCAGCTACACAGAAAAAGCTTACAGGGACGACTCTCTGATTACTTCCGCATCGCTCCTTCAATTTGATCAATAGATACTATGCACTCCCCTCAGGAATTCTGTTGGGGACCAAAATAACGATAATGGAGACAAAAGATAGTGGTTACACATGCTTCCCACGCTCCATGCCCTCAGTACAAGATGATCATTTTAATTACAGATTCAATACAAGGAACTTCAGAGGAAAAACTGAAGTTTTGGAAAGTTGGAAAAGAACAGATCTGACATGCCAACTTCCTGGAGATAACTTCATTTCCTCCTAGTGAACATTGTCGCCTCTGTGTTTTTTATTATTGCAGTTCGCCGGATAGTTGGCATATGAGCTTATATTTTTTTCTTTTTTTTGGCATATTTTTGAGAGAGAAAAACTTGCTCTGCTGATTAAAGAAAACCATGATGGACGAACAGGTGTTAGGTTGACGTAAATTTTTGAAATGGTTTAAAATTTTCTATGCAGATCTAGCATGAACATTTCATTAAATTACAGACAATCATGGCTGGAAATATTTAATTTATGTGGAGACAATTTATTACCCTGTAAATTTTCATTCATGGATGAATTTTAAAAATGGCGAGATTTAAATTAGAATGAACTGGGCTTTGTCTTTCTGCTAGAAACTATTGGCAAGAAAGTTAACGGTCGTAAGTTTCTCACAAGTAATTGAATCGCCCAGCAAAATGAAAAAAGAAAACAAAGAAAAACTTGTAAATTTTTTATCTTTTTTTTTTTAAACCAAAACAAGCGAAATTATATAAGGAATGTGAAAGAGGAATGAGAAGAAAGGAGAAGCTACTCGAAAAAGTCAACCTTTTGCATTATGAAGAATGTAGGGTATATGTATTTCTCCTAAGGGATTGGATATTCGCCTGTTAGGTATGGCTCATATATCATAAATGGGACGGATGCTGGAGCGAAGCGGAGCCCACGAGCAGAGTGGAGTGGAAGGATTTGTCCAATCGGTGGAGTTTCATTATGTGGGTTGGGGGTGCGGAAGCAACACGCCGTGATTTGGTACAGGGGTAATTTAAATAATTACATATTGTACTATAGGGTTATATATATGTCCTGTTTATAATCCTAGGTGAGTCTCCGAATCTCTGAGATTTAGAATCTTGTATTCTGTACTCTTTTCTGAATATTGAAAAGAGAGTCGCTGCTCTGCTCTCGATGATATAGACATCTTTGCCAAACCTCATAAATCTCTAATTATTTTTCTGAATTTGTATCGATTCCTATTTTTCTTTGCCTTAAATTTTCTTAACAAAGAAGTTTGTCAAAATTTTCAAATCAAACACTTTACCAAGGAGAGAGTTAGAAAAGTATTTTCGCATTCAAAAACATTTTTTATTTAACGTAAACGACCTTCTTAATTAGTTGCATAAGATTCATATTTATTATCTTTGAGGTGTATATAAAAATAAGTCAAATCAATCATAAAGGAACCGCCCAATAACTAAAATTGAAGGAGCCATGTCCAGCCCAAAAATGCCAACTAAGGCTTCATTTGAGAAAACGTTGGACCTTCATGTGATGTTGGCAAAAGCTCTTGTTTGGTGAAGTGGCACTTGCGAGCATCTCACCAAGTTATTCGTAAAGACGACAACTTTTCGCCTGCCAACATGCTTTCTAAAAGAACTTCGTTGAATGACAAAATTATTCCGAATGAAGCCTAAATGTTATTACAATCTTGGTAAACCAACCACAACCAAGCACCACTATAATCTTATACATTAGATTGCAGGCGAAGATTCGAAAAACACAAATAGTGAAGCCGAAGAAGGAAGTGTGCAGACTATATAAGAGAACCAAAATGTATCACACAACTCATTCTTAAATTTCATTTTCCACCTTTTAGTCTAACAACAAAATGAATTTTTCTAGGCAGTATCCATGCAGAAATACATGAATTATGTCAAATGATGTTATTTCTTTCAACCCAAATAAATTGATCTATAATGTGGATAATCAAAATACAAATTTCTTAATAGTGATTTTATTGAAAGAATCAATACACTACAGGAATTAAGTAAATTCGTGTTGGACATATCAGATGTAAATCAAAGCCAAATCTGACAATATTTGAGCTCTATCATCGGATTTGCATCTGATTTACATCCAATTTCTTAGGTGGGTAAATCGGGGGTTGATATGTTAGTTCCGTCCATTTTGCATCAAAATATTTCGATGCAAAGTATTTGCATCGTTTTGATTTCGTATTATCGTCATTTTTGTTTAATCTACACGTGCATTGTACTTTGCATATGAAAACATCAAACGATTGCGGCAGAAAATATTGAAGAACTAAGGAATATTATTGCCAATTTAGTGTTGAATTATTCGACGCAGAACACACGCAAATCAGACGCAAACGTAAATAAAAAAAAAAGAAATTACATTTTCATAACCTGCATGCAATGAAAAAATCACATCTCAACTATATTTTATCCCAACCATAATTACACAAATCAAAGCTCAAATACTATCATTAAAAAAATAAGATACTCTTACAAATTGTCACAAATAAAAATAATAAAATTAATAAAAAATTCTATAGTACATGCTCAAAGTAATGCTGACAAATAAAAAAAATAAAAAGAAACAACCCATCTTCTCTCTCTTCGTTCTCCTCATCCTCCTCTACGTCTGTCACCGACCGCTTGTCTCGGCGATCTGCTAAAGTCTCTGTCACGTGCACTATAGAGTCCTCGACTCAATGTTGACCTTCGAGCATCTACTCATGCAACTGGTTAAGCTATTCGTTCATTGCAAGGACCTACCTGACAAGATCCTCCTAATATAATTGTGCGAAGCTCGGGGAACTTAGTATTGGTCCATCAGAGATCTTGGCCTCGAAGGCTATGCCCTTCACACCCAAGCCATAAACCTTCCTTCTTCTTCCCCGTCGCCTAAGTCCAAAGCTCGAACTTGGATTGTGCAGTGAAAGAACGACTACCACTCCGCTAGATGAAGTCTGGGGCTGAGTGGCCAAGCGCCTCTCCCATAGCTGCTCAAACTCCTCCTGCAAAATTAAAACTTTGAGTATTTAGAGTTAAAGTAATGTTTTAACTTTCTTTTTTTCTACTTACAACAACCCTTCAAGAATGCTCTGACACCCACTGCTGCGTCCCTGGGCACCGATGAGCTCTGCAACAGATGGTTCACAGCTCAACTCCTTAGTCTGTGTGGCATATACGATTGATTAGCTCCACATATTAACATCAAAGATTCAATTTTTATATATTTAAAAGTAGCTGACCATCCTTTTGTAGTGCTCCGTATGGGGCACTGATCCTCTAATGCCGAGCGTAGCTCCCATGGCGTCCTTCATTGCTCAGTTCACTCAGTTCGTCTTCCTCTTCCAATCATAAGTAGGAGAAGCACAGGTTGCGGTCAACTAACCCTAGAGCTTTTCACCAATTTAGGCAGGCTGCTCCCCTTCCGGCGGGCTGTGCTAAACATGTCACCAAGCCAATACTTGTCGCGAATCTAAAAAATCATAGTGTTGGTGCTCAGAGAGCCAGGTGAAGGACTTCTGCAGCGTAAAAAATAATTCATGTGTTAGTATAAAGAAATAAATTAAATGTACAATTTTGATTCAAATTACATGATCATACCTCAATTTCTTTGAACCACAAGTCCCGAGTGGTCGTTGGTATCTGCTTCCAGGAGAGATACGGCTCATTGTACCTGCTCTAGATTATCTCTGTAATGCAAGTAACCGGTATTTTTTAGGGAATGAACCTGTTTACAAAAAAAATTTGTTACACAAAATAATTAAAATGAAAAACAAACATAATATAAAGTTAAAAATAACTTACGAGTCATCCTACGATAGTAATTATACCCTTTGGGGGTGGGGGTGGGGGTGGGGGTGGGGGTGGGGGTGGGGGTGGGGAAGTGGGGGTGGGGTAGCAGGTGTGTCAGCAACAGCCACAACAAGTGAAGAAGTAGGTGTGCCAACAACAGTAGTTGGAGCAGGTGGAAGAGTACGTGAGGAAGCAGCGGACGGAGAAACAACAGGCGAGGGAGTAAGTGTTGTAGGATGTGTGGCAGTAGCAGGCGAGGGATTAGGTGTGGAAGCAGTAGCAGAAGAAATTGCTCTCCACTTTCTGCTTCTGTAGGTGTTCTCTAATGTTCTCCTAACATGGGGTCTCTCAGTTGGTTGGGCATCTGTACCACTTGTGGCAATTTGTAAACAAATGAAGGGCATTAGTACTGGTAGAAAAAATAATAATGAGCAAAAATAAAAGTAAACAATAGAAGGTGCAAAAAAAAAGGATAAGTAAAATAAGAGTAACAGCTATGCCTAAAATTATATCAATAAAACTAAAAGAACAAAAGTAGCAATAACCACTAATAAAAAATTTCATATCATTATTAGTAAGTTTCATTAGAGGAACTCGTCATTGAAGATAAACCTAATTTAATTTCTTCAGTCTTCTCATCATCCTCAACCATATCATGAGGAACCTCTACAAAAATCCCTGAGGTATCCTCTAGAGCAAACACTTCATCATTTGTGCTGCCCTGAATGTGAAAATCTGACATACATTCTTCTTGGTTAATTGGTTCTATAATACTATGCAGCTCAATAGTTTTCCTTCGTTTATTCTTCATAACTACGGCCCAATCGATTGTATCCCTTTCTTTACCGAGGTATCAAAGGTATTAAACCCGGGTAACTTGGCATGCCATAACAAATGGATCAAACTTTGCATATCATCTACTCATTTTGACTTCAATGGTATCATAAGTCGTAAGTGTCCAGATTCCTTGATTCAGAACATGATCAAATCACTGAATGTTGAGCAAATACACAATATAGTTGGAATTATCTGGATATTGTATTTGGATGACTTCATCAAGTACTCTGTAATAGCTAATCTAACTATTTGTTTTTGTGCTTTCTTTAACAACGACACCATAGTTATATGTCTTCTTCCCTTCACACCAGAAACTTGTACAAAATCTATAACCATTTACGTCAAATATCTATCATATAGTAACGTTGTATTTATGCCCCCAAGCAAGATCTAGTAATCTTTGTTCTATGAATATTACATTGCTTGTATTGTCTATAACATTTTCATAGTTACTATTAGTCTAGCTTTGAACATTATGGTTATATTACTACCATGTGATTATAAGAGTTGCTTCTATGTACAAATAATTTAAACCATTTCAGAAATTTTACTTCAACCTTATCACTTATCAGAGACTCATCTTTCATGTTCAAGCAATCGATAAATAATTTGCTGACATCATTGTCATTAGTACATTTATAACATTCTCAATTATAAATGACAGTATTAAGTTTAGGCACCATTAATCTTACTACATAAATAGTTGGACTTCATCGCAATTCATTGGGACATACAATGCAGCTACCCAAATCTCTTTATCTCTTATATATTGTGCAACATGCCTCCCTAATGGCTCCTCTGATATTTGAAATATAGATAATTCTGGTTATGAATGCTTGTCACCTACGATACGACCTTTGTGATGTCCTTGCTAAAAAAAATAGGAGCAGAAAATAATCATCTCTTGCAGCAGGTAGGCTTCACAGATTGATCTCACTGGATTTGCTTTATTATTAATCATTTTTTTTATTTATTTAAAAATTTTCATCACAAAAATATATTACATTGAATACGATGGTTGTTTAGTATGGAATAAAATGCAACTCGCAATTTTAGGTGATGTGCAAAAGGATATACCTCTAGAATGGATACATCCATCTATACTGCATAGGACCCCAGTATAGTCTCATGACATAGATGTATATGCAGATGTTCTATAGAGTCAAAGAAATTAAGAGGAAACATCCACTTGAGATTATATAATAATAAGGAAATAATCTCATCAAAATTTCTAAACGATTCAACATTCAGAGTCTCTGCAAACAACTCTTTGATGAATATGCTTACTTCAATCAAGGGAATAAGCATTGGTTTTAGCAGTGCATGAAATACAATTGGTAATAAGCACTACATAAATATATAATAGTCAAAACTCTTCATGTCAAACACCTTTCCCGTTTTCAAGTCAAAACAACGGTTCAAACTTCAGACACAACCACTGGAATTCAAAGAATTCACCCACTCAAATATTGTTCTCTACTGATCCTATGTCAGGCAGTATGCAGCTTTGGGCTTTGTTGAATTACCTGCATGTGTCTTTTGAAGTTCTATAGCCTATCTCATGCAACACTCTTTCAAGTCCATTCTAGATTTCACATTATCTTTTGTTTTACCCTTGATCTCCATCACGGTGTTGAAGTTGTAATCAAAGAAATTCTTCTCAATATACATAACACCGAGATTATGTCTAATAAGATTAGTTTTCTAGTATGAAAGATCCTAAAATATACTCCGCTTAGTCCAATTGTGTACAACACCGAACTCAGGAAGATGAGTTGAAGCTAACTCTAGTCTCTTGGTTATCTTTCGTGCTTCATTGATCATCTGTAGTATTTTGAATCGAGTTATCCTTAGGCGTGGACTTGATATTTCAACCCTATTTTTGAAGAATGCACGTTTGTTCCTCCTAAATGGATCACAATGAAGAAATCTTCAGTGGCAGTCGAGCTAATTATTTTCCTACCATGATTCAGAGTAAATGCCTTTAGCATATCAATGTTGTAAAGATAATCAAATTTTTCCTACAATGCTCCAACCATCTAGCATCTCATAGGCCTAAAAATCACCAATTGTCCATATAAGAACTACTTTTAGTTGAAATTTCTATTTCATAGAGATGTCATAAGTAAGCACACCCGTCTTCCATATCATTTGAAGCTCTTCAATCAAAGGCTATAAGTAGACATCAATTTTTCCCTTTGGGCTCTGTAGACCTGGTATGATCAATGTAAAAAATAAGAACGACACGATCATGTACAGATCAAGGGACAAACTGTATGACATAATGATTATTGGCCATCATGAGTATGGGGTTGCGACAAGACTCTATGGGGTGAAGCTATTTGCACATTAAGTAATTCTAAAATTGTGTTCTTCGGTTGTAAAGTTGCAATCAAAATGTCTCCAAACCTCACCAAGTGATGAATGACTCATCAAATTAGCATCAACAGATTTAGTACTATGCCAAGTCATGTAAGGAGATGTATGCATAGAAGCGAACAACCTCTAAAGTTGGGGTATGACCAACAAATAAAAGAGATACTTGTATGGAATATTTTTCTAATTCTTACCCTTTCACCTCTTTCTTTTGAATCTATCAACACCACAAAATTGGTAAGTCATCTCAATTGTATCGGGCTTGTATTATTTTATGCAAACATTAACACAACAATCAATCTTCTCAGATTTTAACCATAACTTTGAAGTTGATTTTTTTTGTTTAGTACAAATCATCCAATGCTAAATTCTCTATAGGTTTTGTTTCTTTCAAAAATGTTTCCACTTGATTGAATTTTTCTCTAGGTATGTTAAATTCAGGTTTGATGCTCAACATTTGCAATGCCATTGATAACTCTATATGCGTAGTACAATCATTCTATAAAGGTTATTGTGCCGTGTTTAGCAAGTCATAAAACTGTTTGATTTGTTGTTTGGTGTTTCATGTGGAACGCTCTCAACAAAATGAGCACTTTGAGCATCATGAACCATTTCTTCATATGTGTTAGGATCATATTCCTCTATTGCAGGGACATAACTTGTTGAGGCACCTTGATCGTATTGAACTTTTGGTTGTTGCTCACCATGTGCAGTCCAGTACCAATAATTTGGTTTGAATCCCTTGAGGTAAAGATCTAATTTAAATTTTTTGCGTCACATATACACTTTATTTTTAGTGTGTCGCATAAGGCCACCGGAACTTACTCTCTGAACGAAAATGAGCAGTTGTGATGCAACATGCATGGATTTTTCAACACCATTCAAGAACTCATTTGTGAGTCATTTTCATCCTAGATATAATTTGTTATACATCCAAACTTTTAAATTATAAATATCCACTTACAACATATATGTAGCTTTATAGATTAGTGAAACTATTACACAAAATAAAAAGTAGTCGATATTTTCTGTGGATGATTATGCTTAGTGGTTCGTAGGAGCTTATTTTCATTAAAGAAAAAGACCCTAGGATTCTCTTTGAAGTGGCTCGCTTCATCCGGTGAATTCAACACTACTTGGTCAACCATTTTTAAGACACCTCTTTGAAGTGATTTATTCTTTAAACAATACACTCGATGCATTCTTACACTTCAGACAACCAACTTGAATTCTACTAACATCTTCATCTATATTACTATCACTTTGAACGATAGACCCAATGCATTCCTCCACTTTAACAAACCAACATGAATTCTACTAATAACATCCTCATTTATATCACCATCATTTTGAACAAGACCCGATTTCACTCCTCCACTTCAACCAACCAACGTGAATTCTAGTAATAACATTCCCTTCTATATCACCATCACTTCGAACAATACCTGAAGCATTTTTCCACTTCAACCAACCAACTTGAACTATACTAATAGCATCCCCATCTATATCACCTTAATTTTCTTACATGCCTATCACCGAATCTTCATTTTTTACAAAGATTTTCATACATATACAAGACTCAATTCTTATATATATATATCTAACACCTAAATTTCAATTTTTACATACATACCACATTACCTATGCAAATAAATTTTCATACATACCACTCAATATTTATGTATATACATAGCTAAAACCTAAGCTTCAATTTTTGTGAAGATCTCATACATACCAATCAATTCTTATGTATATACATACCAAACACCTAAACTTCAATTTTTATGAAGATTTTCATACATATCACTCAATTCTTATGTATATACATACCTAACACCTAAAATTAAATTTTTAAATACATACCACATTACTTATGCACGAAGATTTTCATCCATACCACTCAATTCTTATATATATACATACCAAACGCCTAAACTTCAATTTTACTTACATACCTCATTACCTATGTGCAAAGATTTTCATACATCATGAAAATTTTCATACAAACCTAAAACATAAATGTTATCTCTGAAAGGCCCATTTCACTCTTCAAAAGTTAAAATGAAGAAGACTAGTGCGAATAGACTTACCTTTCTCAATATTTTCTGATAGAAACAGAGCTAAATGATGAGAAATACAAGGGTTTCGGTGGTCTTGGTAAGCCACGTTCCAGTCGTTGCATTCCCAACCAGCTCTAATGGTGACTATATCACGAACGTTCATTCACGAAGGTGATGGTTTTGAGCGAACCTGGGAGAGAGGGGGTGGAAAGTGAGGGGCGAGAGTTTCGATAGAGAGGGAGAGGCTGCGAGGGTTTCGGGCAGAAAGAAAATATCAGAAGTGGCACAGAAAAGAGAAATAAAGATAAGTGCATGAGATACATGTTTTAGGTTTTCTGCATCAAGTTTTTGTCTAATTTGCACTGGATAAATTCGACACAATTAAGAAACGCACAAGACTTGTTATTTGCGGCGGACTTTTCATCATCTTCACATCAAATTTAATTTGACACTTTCAAATAAAAATTTTTTTGCCACTTTATTAGACGCAAAGTTGTTGCAAACTCCATTACAACTCCATTTTATGTTTCACTATTTTTAGAATAGATTTTGCGACCAATTATTGTATGCAAATTAGACGCAAAATTTGTCGCAAATATCAAAATTTATATTTCACAGCTTTACAGCCGCAAATCCGACGTTAATATTTATTTTGAAAAATCTGACGTTAATATTTATCTCAAAAAATCTAACGCAAATATTGTTGGAATGAAGAAGCTTTTAGGAAAGGCTAAAAAATAACTTATGGAAGAAGCTTCACTCTTATTTATCACCTTTACTCGGCTTGATACAAACTCAAAGACTCCACTCCTATTTATACTAGTGGCATCTCCTAAAATTAATACTAGGATTTTGCCAACCACAATTACTTGTTACAAACAATTTCACACCTACCACACCTACCAAACCTACTACACAATAATTTCATACCTACCACATATTCTAGAATAAGCTTCTAGAAATTAAGTTTTATTTAAACAACTAAAATCAAGTTTATATTTCAACACCCCCTCTTAAACTTGATTTTGTGACTCCAAGCAAACTTCTCATTTTAATAAAGTCTTCACTCTTGAGTGGCTTGGTAAAAATATCTGCAAATTGGTCTTGAGACTTCACGTACTGCACTTGTATCTCTTTTCTTTCAATGCATTCTCTGATGTAGTGATAACACATATCAATGTGTTTGCTTCTATGGTGGAAAACAGGATTCTTTGCTAGCGCGATTGCAGACTTGTTATCGATACAAATCTTAATCGCCTCTTCTTGTGGTAAACTTAACTCCTTTAATAGATTTCGAAGCCAAATTGCATGACAAACACATGAGGTTGTAGCTACGTACTCTGTTTCACAAGTAGAAAGAGTGACAATTGGTTGTTTCTTTGACATCCAAGTGAAAGCAGTGTCTCCTATGATGAACACGAACCTTGTAGTGCTCTTTGTATCATCCATGTCTCCAGCCCAATCACTGTCGTTATATCCTACAAGCTTGAAATTGTTGGATGATGAGTAAAACAAGCTAAAATAAATTGTACCTTTGATTAGCGCATAATTCTTTTAGCAGTCTTCAGGTGGGTAACAGTCGGAGTCTCCATGTAGCGACTGACAAGTCCAACAACATAAAGAATATCAGGTCTTGTGCATGTTAAGTAGCGCAAACTTCCAACCAAACTCTTGAAAAAAGTTGGATCAATTCTTGTTCCCTCATTAAACTGTGATAGCTTGACTCCACATTCTACAGGGATTTTTATAGGTTGACTATTCTCCATCTTGAATTTCTTCAATAATTCCCTTGCATAACCTTCTTGAGAGATGAAGATCCCATCTTCTGTTTGCTTGACTTCAATGTCAAGTTAGAATGTCATGAGCCCAATATCTGTCATTTTGAACTCCTTTGTCATCGCTTCTTTGAACTTTTCAAACATGCTTGGATTGTTTCCTGTGAAGATCAAGTCATCGACATATAAACAAACAATCAAGACATTTTCATCCTCATTCTTGATGTAAAGAGCATGGTCATAAGGATATTTCATGAAGTCTTTCTCTTGCAGATACTTGTTTATTTTGCTATTACATGCTCTTGGTGCTTGCTTTAGCCCGTATAGAGTCTTTTTTAGCTTTATAACCTTGCCTTCTTGCCCTTTGACTTCATATCCTGGTGGTTGCTTAATGTAGACTTTTTCTTCAAGTATTCCTTTCAAGAAGGCAGATTTTACATCCATTTGATGTATTCTTCACTTATTTTGAGATGCCAAAGAGATGATTAGTCTAATAGTTTCTAATCGAGCAACAGAGGCAAATACCTCATCATAGTCGATGCTTGCTCTTTAACTGTAGCCTTTTGCTACCAATCTTGTCTTGTATCTTTCAACTTCTCCTTTGAAATTCTTCTTCTCTTTGTACACTCACTTCACATCAATTGCCTTATGCCCTTTACGAAGTGAAGCTAGCTCCCATGTGTCGTTCTTCTCGATTGCCTTGATTTCTTCATCTATTCCATCTTTCCACTTCTTGCTTTGTATGGCTTCTTGGAAGTCCATGGGTTTACAGTCGGCAAAGAGACAAAAAAGAGTAAGATTATCTTGATTCATAGTGACCTCATAAAGTTCTTCTAATCTTTTGAAGCGTGGTACTCTTTCACTTGAATTTTCTCTTGAAGTTGATGATGATGAGTTGCTTTGATTACTTGTTATTTGTGAAGTAGTAGGCTCTTCTCTTGCTTGATCAATCCTTGGCTGCTCTATGTCTTCTTCTTGAAAGTATGGGAAAAAGTTATAGTCCTCAGCATGTAGTCCCCAGTCCCATTCTCCTCCTTCATCGAATATGACATCTCTGCTGATGGTTGTTTTCCCTGTATTTGGATTGTATAACTTGTAGCCTTTCGAGTTGTTGTCGTAACCAATAAAAATGAACTTCTCGCTCTTGTCATCCAGCTTACTTCTTTTCTCGTCGGGTATGTGTACATGAGTTATGCATTTAAAAACACGTAGATGAGAGATGTTGGGCTTCCTTCCACTCCATGCTTCTTGTGGTGTCTTTCCCAACACACTTCTTGTTGGTGATCGGTTAGTCCAAATAAACAGCACATGCAACCGCTTCTGCCCAAAAGTCCTTCGGCAATCTCTTGTTTTTTAACATGCTTCTTATCATGTTGAGGATGGTTCTATTCTTCCTTTCTGCTACTCCATTTTGTTGGGGAGATCTTGGAATAGTTAGAAGTCAACGTATTCTATTGGCTTCACAAAATTCTTGAAATTCTTTTGAAGTGAATTCTCCTCCTCGATTAGATCGCATAGCTTTGATCTTGAGACCACTTTCTTTCTCTACATCTGCCTTAAACTTCTTGAATATTCCAAAAAATTTTGATTTTTTTTTAAGAAATACACCCATGTTTTTTGTGAAAAATCATCTATGAAGAGAAAAAAATAGTTGTTCTTCCCGAGTGAGTTTGGCTTTATTGGACCACAGACATCTGTATGTATGAGCTCAAGAGGCTTTTGGGCTCTTGAACTTGACTCCCTTGGAAAGTTTTTCCTAAAGTGCTTTCCGAGTAAACATCATTCACATAATTGATCAGGGTGGTTGATGCAAGGTAATCCTCTCACCATCTCTTTCTTTGAAAGCAAATCGAGTCCTCCAAAGTTGAGATGCCCAAATCGAAGATGCCAGAGCCAAGAAGCATCTTTATAACAGGTCTTCAGACATTTGGCAATATCGTTTTGAATGTTGAGTGAGAAAATTCTATTTTTAGACATTGGAACCTTAGCAATCAAGTTACCAATATTGTCTTTTAAGAAGAGAGTAATTTCTTTCAAGTGAATATCATATCCTTTCTCCAAGAGTTGCCCTAAACTCAAGATGTGGCTTTTCATATTCGGCACAAAGTAAACATTAGAAATAAATTGATGCTTCTCATTTTTCTGACGGATAAGAATGTTACCTTTGCCTTTCACCTCTATCTTGGACTCATCTCCAAAAGACACATTGCTACTTACTGATTCGTCAAGCTCTACGAACATGCTTCATCTCCCACACATATGGTTGCTTGCACCGGTGTCTAAGCACCATGTACTATCTTCACCTCTTTCATTTTCCTTGTATGCTAGAAGTAGAGTGCCATCTTCTTCTCTTTTTTCTTCAATGTAGTTGACTCTTCATTCACTTTGTACTTGGGTGCTCTACATTCTTTCGCGTAATGCCCGAACTTGTTACAGTTATAGAACTTAATTTGAGATTTATCATACCTCGAGTTTGAGTGCCCTTGACCACGCCCTCTTGTAGATCTTTCTCCTTTCTCATAATTACTTTTGGTACTTCATCCTTGCTTGCTAGCATGACCTTGTCCTCGTCCCCTATTGTGGCTTCTAATGTTGTTGAAGCTTTCATCTTTCTGAGTTGGTTGGAGATTCATCTTAAGAAGTTGTTTGACAATCTCTTCATTCATCTTCTTCTTTTCTTCATGGGCTTGCAATGAACCAAAAAGTTGCTCTATCATCATGGCTTGTAAGTCCTTCGTCTCTTCAATAATGGTTGTGATGCTATCAAATTTTGAATCTAACGATCGAAGAATCTTTTTCATGATAGCCACATCTTCTAACTTCTCACCATTTCTTTTTAGTTGATTGGAAATGATAAATGACTCTAAAAAAGTAATCGGAGACCAACTCTCTTCTTTCATATGCAAAACATCAAATTGACTTCTTAAAGTTTGAAGTCGTACCTTTTTAACCTTCTCTTCTCCCTTATATGAAAACTCGAGCTTCTTCCATGCTAATTTGGTCGAGGTAGCACTTGAGATCTTCTCCAAACCATCTTCATCTAAAGCTTGATAGATGAGGAAGAGAGTCTTCTTGTCTCTCTTTCGCAAGTCTCGTAAGCTATCCTTTTGTGTTGTGGATAGAACAGACTCATCACTTGGCTCATCGTAACCTTTCTCCACAACCTCCCAAACGTCATGCGCTCCAAGGAGCGTCTTCATCTTGATACTCCAATTGTCGTAGATGCTTTCCTTAAGCATCGAAACTTGTGAGGAAACCATGTCACCATTTGTCATTGCTCTATAAGAGAATCTTTAGGCTCTGATACCACTTTGTTGGAATGAAGAAGCTTTTAGGAAAGGCTAAAAAACAACTTATGGAAGAAGCTTCACTCTTATTTATCACCTTTACTTGGCTTGATACAAACTCAAAGACTCCACCCCTATTTATACTAGTGGCACCTCCTAAATTAATGGCTAGGATTGTGCCACCACAATTACAATCCAATGATTACAAACAATCATACACCTACCACACAATAATTCCACACCTACCACACCTACTACACAATAATTTCATATCTACCACATATTCTAGAATAAGCTTCTAGAAATTAAGCTTTATTTAAACAACTAAAACCAAATTTATATTTCAACAAATATTAGACGATATTATAAACATCTCTTGTAGTGATAGGATTTAAAGCATCAATGAAGTTACATCCAATATGAAAGAAACCACCGTCAAGAATACACTTTGAAATTAATAAGGAAATAAGGACATTAAGAAAAAAAAAGATGTGTATGAGTTTCACTTTGAGTGTGGTAACGAACACACAAAATTTTCACATGCATCCCAAAAGTATATATGGTATCTTTAGTTTTTAAGCATCTTACAAGTATCTTCTATGCCATAATTTCAAATTTAAGTGAGTATCATTTAAACTAAAGAAGCTCATTGTAGTCAACTTTAGGATAATTCACATAAGAAAAAAAAAATTTATAATATGAGATGCCATAATTTCAAATTTAAGTGAGTATCATTTAAACCAAAGAAGCTCATTGTAGTCAACTTTAGGATAATTCACATAAGAAAAAAAAAAATTTATAATATGATAAGTATTTTTCTTTTTCCAAAGCTATGTAGTATGAGCATTTCCAATTTAAATTGATACAAATTTCAGGACTACTATTATGGATAAGAGTTATTCACTAGTTATTGTTAATAAGTTCAGAAATCTTACTATAAATAGAGCAAAAGAACTGAAAATATGCTTGCTGCTCAAATTTCTCCAACAGAGACATGCCATTAGGTCATAAAATCAAAGAAAAATAGAAGACTATTGAAGTTATTGATATGTGTGAAACGTGATGTTGTGGTTTATTATTTTTCTTATATTTTTTGTTTAGTATGCATGCAATATACAAAGAAAAATCTAGCTAGTAGAGAAAAGTTAGCAAATTATAGATCAGCATCTCAACCCAGGAGGAAGCACCATGGCACCAGAAGGAGAGTGCTACAACACCCCAAGCAAACTTTTTTCAGCCAAAAATCTAAGAGCACAACACTGCTATGCTTGAAGATGCCATTAAGCCTCAGCACCCTTAAAAGCAACACCACATTGTCCTACACCCCAATTGAAAGATCATATTCACAGAAAGTGACTCTAAGGTTTAATAGTTCTGCACTCAAACATAGCTCCCCAACGTTACACTAGCAACACCCCCTTTCCAATGCTCTCCACAGACATATGATAGTTTTACGGTTCCCAAAAGTTTTGCCTGAATATTCATTATAAATTTCTTTGATGAAGAATGAGGGAGTCTTGAAAGCTTAAAGTGTGATAGAGTGGAAGTTTGCACTTTTTTTGCATGTGAATGAGTGAGTGTGTGATTGTATCAAACAATTAAGCAGATTTCGGATGGCGATTAACTCTTGGGAGCAACATTATATGTATATGGGTTTTCAATTCCTTCTAGTCTATAAATTTTTTTAGTAATATTAATGGAATACATGTTTTTATTTCAAACTATATTTTGCATAGAGAACTCTCAGTTCTCTGGATTAGTTTTCCTTAAAAAATAGGGGAATTCATTTAAGATTTATGAAAATCATTTTGCTTTTTTAACTTTTCATAAGCAATTTACATTCAAATTAGCCATTTAGAATATTAAAAATAATTTTAATCTAGAGCAATTGAAAGAAGACTAAAGGCACAACCACCTTAAAATACAAGTTTTAAGTGGAATAGAAGTATTGTCATTAGACTGTTGTAATCGGTTTGGGGATTGTAGATGCATGGAAGGTTTTGTAAGGTTAAGAAAACATAATTATAATATAAAAATCCAATAATTTTTTTATCATAGAAAATAATAAAAGTCTTAGGCCAACATTGACAGTTACAGTAGGAGAATAATTTGGAAGAAAGTAGATTTTATCAAACTAATTTAAAGAGAACTTCCAAACTATAAAAAACTCATTCACCAATCTTTAGTCTTTCACTTTAAAATTAAAATTTAGAAACCGTTAAAAACCTAAATTTCATAGGATTAATAAACAAGTACTTATACTTTCATGAAAAATAATTTCTTTATGGGATTGATAATTTGGACATATAATCAGAATATTATTTGATGGACATGTATATATGTGTGTTACATGTGTGTCGCTGCATGGTGGATTAATTTTTTGATAATTTTTCCAAGGAACAATGTTAATTTTTCAAGCTAGCATTATACTAGTTGTGAATATTATGTTTAGGATAGAAAGTTATAATGTTATTTATTGTATGTGCTTTAATTAGTGTTTTGAACTATTTGCTTATTACACTTAAGTTATTTTTAATTATTATATGTTTTTGTTATAAATGAAAAAGTAAATAAAACTTACCAATAGTGTTTTTTTGTGTGACTATTTGATTGTGTCTATTGTTATGAATTATTGATTTTTATTTGAGAATAATATGATGGTTGTTTGTCTTTGGTTAGTAACTAGCTTTTAATTTTATGTGCGAGACTTAATCATGTGAACTTTTTTTACTTAACCCTGAAATTAAGAAAAAAATTGCTAAGAACTAAGAAAACTCACAAATACAAAAAGGCATTAGAAGAAATAACAAACTCCCAAGAAGAAATTGCAACTTACATAGAAAGACTAGAAATCCTCGAAAACACTACATGGTTAAGTCCCACTTAATTGTAACATAGTTTTCAACTTCTATTATGACCTAGACATAGGATAATAAGGATTGTGCTCTCGATTGTTAACAATAGTATGGGAATTCATAGAAAAAATATTAATAAATCACTAGACATGTATCACAAAAAATTCAATAAAAACTAGCTTAGTTTGATTTTTTTTTACATTAGGATTTTAGAACCTTTGATAGCTGCAAACTTAAACTTTAAATTAAGCTTGGAGATTTAGTAAACTAGAATTTTCCTGTCGACAGTATTTTGGTTGATGAGTTGCCCGTAAAAAGCAGTCGGTCACTAGAATCGAAATCTCGTCGCCCTCTTTGGAATGACTTTTTAATGTTTAGAAAAATATGAAATCAAACTAACCTCATATTCTTGATAGTTTAAATGAATGAACATTGTACCTCAAACCTTGTATCTATCCCGAAGGATGAACACAAGACTAGAGGATGAGGCTCGATCAAATAAACTGAGAAATATATGATGTCCGTTTGGTCTGCGAAACCATTTTATTTGTCAAAAAATTCTCCTATTTAATATGAAGAATTAAATAGGGTTTATATTAAGCTAGGTTCAGACAAGCTTCCAATAAGGGCAAGCCCCTATAGTTAATTACATCTTAAATGACCGAAGTCACCTAAGAAAACTCTCGATAAAAATCAGGGAATATTTTCTTCAAAGAGGTCAAAGGATAGGACTTTTCAACGAGATCGGACAGAGAGGTATGAAAGGGATTGGTTCAAATTTAGAATATTTGTAGTAGAATCCAAAGAATGAAGAACTAGGGGATGTCATGGATCCGGAGAAGAGCCTCGAGGACTTCCCAGTCTATCCTTTTGTTTGACTTCAGTTTTGAGGATAAATTTATTTGAGTGTTTCATCCTGTCAATTTTATTTGTTAGGGCTTACATTTGTGTGAAACGATCATACAAATAGCCTGAAAGATGTGAGGATTTAGGTCGTGACGGACGAAAACCTCAGAATCCTAAGGCGAGTTAGGGCTTAGATTGCACAAAATAGTTGTGCAAAGACCTAAAGATAAGTTGAGGATTTATGTTGCATAAGAAAACAACCTCGAAGTCCTATGGTTTGGTTATTTAATTCTAAGGAAGGAATTGGTTTAGTTGGGGAAGACATGTTTTGTTGTTGAAGATGGTCGTGCTACCCACCATGCTAGCTCCAAGCTCAGTGTCGTGACGAGTTTGAGTTTTCTAAGGTGTCAAGTTATGATGTCAAATCAGATGTCCCTATATTTGTTGTTCTTTAAATGTTATGGGGCATATTAAATTTGATTAGAGCGACACCGATTAGGATCCTACGGTTCTCTCGTTCCGGTACCACTATTTTCTATTGGACTCACTTAGTTCAAATGAATTTACTAAACTCAACTTAATGAGTTCCATACTTTCATTTAGACCGAGAAACCTCGTTGGCAACCGTAGGTTACCTCCTCCGAGGGATTCCCGATCATCCAATAGAGACGTCTTAATTTAGGTTTGTGTGATGTTTGTGATTAAATTTTGAGTTGTTTTATATTTTGAATGTTGTGGCGGTGAACCGTGGGAAGCCTCGTTAGCAACCGTAGGTTTCCTCCTCCGAGGGATTCCCGATTATCCAATAGAGACGTCTTAATTTAGTTGAAGTTGTAGTTTTTTGAGGAATTCCCGATCATCCGATAGAGACATCTTAATTTAGTTGAAGTTGTAGTTTTGTGTGATGTGTGTGTCCTTGAGTTGTTTTATATTTTGAATGTTGTGGCGGTGCTGTAGGTTACCTCCTCCGAGGGATTCCCGATCATCTGATAGAGACATCTTAATTTAGTTGAAGCCATAGGTTACCTCCTCCGAGGAATTCCCGATCATCCGATAGAGACATCTTAATTTAGTTGAAGTTTTGTTTTGTGATGTTTGTGATTAAATTTTGAGTTGTCTTATATTTTGAATTTTGTGGTGGTGAGTTACCTCCTCCGAGGGATTCCCGATCATCCGATAGAGACATCTTAATTTAGTTGAAGTTGTCAACCGTAGGTTACCTCCTCCGAGGGATTCCCGATCATCCGATAGAGACTTTTTAATGTTTGTGTGATGTTTGTGATTAAATTTTGAGTTGTTTTATATTTTGAATGTTGTGGCGGTGAACCGTGGGAAGCCTCGTTAGCAACCGTAGGTTTCCTCCTCCGAGGGATTCCCGATTATCCAATAGAGACGTCTTAATTTAGTTGAAGTTGTAGTTTTTTGAGGAATTCCCGATCATCCGATAGAGACATCTTAATTTAGTTGAAGTTGTAGTTTTGTGTGATGTGTGTGTCTTTGAATTGTTTTATATTTTGAATGTTGTGGGGGTGAATTTTATCTTGGTTGATTTTAGTTTTAGTCGATCATCAAATAGAGACATCTTAATTAAGTTAAAGTTGTGGTTTTATATGATGTTTGTGATTAAATTTTGATTTTATATTTTGAATGTTGTGGAGGTAATTTTAATCTTGGTTGATTTTAATTTTGGTTTTGGGTTTTGGTTTTGTGGCTATCCTAATAGTTTTGGTTTTCATGCAGGGTGACATTGTTGTTTAGCATGCAAGTTTTGTAAGCATAAAAAGTACAGTATGAAAGTACAAGAAAGACGACATTGTAAACTATAAAAAAAAGTACCCGGCGAGTCTTCTCGTTCCACCACCTGAAACTCAAAATGCATGTGAGGGCATCTTATGTAAAGCGAAAAAGTAAGGTTTTAGTGATCTACCCAACCCTAGGTCATATCTTGGTGGGTGCCTAGGAAGTTCTGGACTCCATTCTTTATGTTTGTGCCATCATCGTCCAGTCTGGCGTCGTCGGCGCTGAGTATTTCTTCCAAAACGCCATTTTGACTCAAAATTCATCCTTTTTGTTTCCTAAAAATCAGCATCCTGCAATAAAACATGAAAATATCTTCCTTTAAAGCGCAATATCACCAAAAATGAATATAAAATATAGGTCTAAAAATACATATATTTTTGGTGCATCAATTTTGACCGAGAGGGAGTCAGCTACGATCACAACAGCAGTTGGGTCTCTTGCATAACAAAGCAACATAAACACTCAGGTAAAAAGGGGGCTGATTAAAAAGGAGAATCACTGCATAATGATGATCCAACCTCAATAAGAAGAAGTAAGGAAAAATTCATCATCATTAGATTTGTGATCTAGTTGTATGGAAGGTCAACAACTCTCAGAGTGTCTGGTGTTCTATGCTTCGCCTCTTTAGTAGAAAGGGATGAAATCAGGATGCGAGTCAGTGAAATGACAATTTGGTCAGCCAAAGGATTCTTGCCTGTAGGAAACATCACATTCTAACAGTCCTTACTGTTCATCTTGATTCTCTCCCACCAGAGAACCTTCTACCAATCGAGCCTCACTGCTCGACCATGCCAAGAGCAAATCCAAGGATCCCACCTGATTTTATGGTTTCATTGCCCCCTCTCTTGAATAGACAACCTTTGTTTCTTCTTACCTCCTAGGCAAGGTTTGGGCTCTGACCAAAGGAAAATATGTTGAGATTTTCAAACATATTTTATACTGTTTTTAATGATATTGCACTTTAAGGAAAGGTATTTTTGATGTTTTGTTGCAGGAATGATGAATTAGGGTCATTGGAGCAAAAAGATGCAAAAAGGAGTGAATTTGGAGCGAAAAGGACCAAAATGTGGAGATTTGAACCCGGCCGCCGACAGCGCCTTCAACCCGGCCGCCGACGGCGCCCTCAACCGGACCAACGGTGAGTTTTTCCCGAGAATACACGACAAAATTCTTCAGAAGCCCGCTGACGGCGCCCTCGAGGCCGCCGACGGCGAGATCGACTGTTATGCCTACTCAAGCTTTGTATAAGGCCAAATTTTGAAGGGATGCTTAAGCAACTCTTGGGAAAGCTCATCCACAACTTTAAAAGAACATTTTGACCGAAAATTGAAGAGGTCCTAGAGTGTATAGATTGTACATTAGTGTGTAACAATTGTGAGGATTTCTTTGAGAGATTGTAAGAGTGGAGGGAAAGTAAGAGATTTCTTCCTCCTTACTACTTTGAAAAGGAATTCTGTGTGCTGTAAAGAAAGGAAGAGATTCAGAGGAACTTTGAGGAGTGTTCTTGAGGAGAAATTAGAGATAAGTTATTTACTTATTATAGTTTGTATGACTTTGATTTTATATATGAATTTTGAGTTTTATTGTGTTTTCCCCATGAGTTCTAAGTACTTTTCTCTGTCTTTCTCCTTATCTCGAGATTTGTGAAATGGTGAAGCCATGAAAATATTTAAGAAATTGTGATGATCTTTTCACTTCGATCTTAATTTACTTTCAATATAGCCAATTGATTTGTTAAAATATGTTGAGTTTTACAACTAAAGTGAAGATTACATCCAAGATTCAGGGAGATCAAAGCCCTTGGAAGTTAGGTGCAAATAAATAAGGAAATAATATTATCGGGCGTTGAATTGGAGATTTTAGAGTGACAGACTAAAATCCTCAATTCGGTCCTATCGTTTAGGTGCTGAAGTGTAGATGTTAGCCCTCTAGTGAGGGGAACGTGGGAGCTCCGAAGTGAGATCCGGTATCCTTCCAGTCTAGCCGCAAATTCAGTAAACAAGCATAGAATTAGTCAATGTTCTTGTTGACATCACTTTCGGCTGAGGTCTAGAAACTTCTTTAGTAGCCTAGGTCTAGCCATAGGACTTTCCTACTGACTAGTCTCAAAAACTTACAAAAAGTACCCCCACAATTAAAAAATCAAAACTCTTCTATTTACTCAAGTTAGAGTTCCTTTCTTTAGTAGCCTAGGTCTAGCCATAGGACTTTCCTATTGACTAGTCTTAGAAAACTAGAAATGCATCACCACTAGAAACTCAAAAATTCTTCTCTTTACTCAATTTGAAGTTCCACATATTGGTCCTCACCATTAGAAACTCAAAACTCTTCTCTTTACTCAACTTGAAGGTCCACATATTGGTCCTAACCTCTAGCATTAGAAACTCAAAACTCTTCTTTACTCAACATTGAAGTTCCACATATTGATCTTAACCTCTAGTACTTAGTAGGTAAGATCATTATGAGGGAACTCAAGAAGAGTTCCTATAGGACTACTTGGCCTTAGGATTGACCCTAGATGTTGGTTTGAAGTTAAGGTATACCATATTCCCACAATACCCCCACAATACCCTGGCTAAGATCAATATATGAGCCCAAAATAGAGATTTCATTGATCCATGATTCATTTAGAATGGATATTTATCCAATTCTACTTGAAATGCCTAACTTGGGTCTTTTGCCCTAGACACCTCCAAATTAGCTAACTGCCCTTGGAACCCAAATTTGGCCAAAATTCCCAAATTTTGCCAAAATATCCAAAACTGATCAAAATTCATTCCAAACACTTTGAAAATATCCAAATTTTCCAAAACTGACAAAAATGACCAAATTACCAAAATGCCCCTCCATGGCCCAAAAATCCAAAAAATTCCAAAAAAAATTCTCAAAAAAACCCAATAAATCCAAAATATTTCTAATTTCATTTTGTCCAACTACACTATGGTCCAATTTGCTCAATTTGACCATCTTTGACCAAAACCCCCAAATTAGCCCCAATATTGGCTAACACCCCAAATCTCAACAATNGATTATGATGTTTTACACCAAACATAACAATCAATTTGGACTTAGCCCATGGCTAGCCCAAGTTTGACCCAAACTTAGCCCAACATGCAATAATTAATTTGAGCTTAGCCCATGGCTAGCCCAAGTTTGACCCAAACTTAGCCCAATATGCTCTAATCAATTTGAGCTTAGCCCATGGCTAGCCCAAGTTTGACCCAAGCTTAGCCCAATATGCTTGTCAATTTGGACTTAGCCCATGGCTAGCCCAAGTTTGACCCAAACTTAGCCCAACATGCTTAAACCAATTTGAGCTTAGCCCAAAGCTAGCTCAAGTTTGACCCAAACTTAGCCCAATATGCTTAAAAATCAATTTGGACTTAGCCCATGGCTAGCTCAAGTTTGACCCAAACTTAGCCCAATATGCTTAAAAGAAAATCAAAAATCCACCAAATTGATTAACCAATTGACCTCAAAATGACTTTCACTCTTCATCAATCAATTTGAGCTTAGACCATGGCTAGCCCAAGTTTGACCCAAACTTAGCCCAACATGCTTAAAATGGGTCAAAAATCAAAAATCCACCAAATTGATTAACCAATTGACTTCAAAATGATTTTCACCCTTCATGAAAGTTTAAAAATTCACCACATTGATTAACCAATTGACCTCAAAATGACTTTCACCCTTCATGAAAGTTGCTCATGGCTAGCCCAAGTTTGACCCAAACTTAGCCCAACATGCTTAAAATGGGTCAAAAATCAACTATGGCTAGCCCAAGTTTGACCCAAACTTAGCCCAACATGCTTAAAATGGGTCAAAAATCAAACAAGGCTAGCCCAAGTTTGACCCAAACTTAGCCCAACATGCTTAAAATGGGTCCAAAACCAAAAGCTAGCCCAAGTTTGACCCAAACTTAGCCCAATATGCTTAAAATGGGTCAAAAACCAAATCTAGCTCAAGTTTGACCCAAACTTAGCCCAATATGCTTAAAATGGGTCAAAAATCAAAAATCTTCAAATTGATTAACCAATTGACCTCAAAATGACTTTCACCCTTCGTGAAAGTTATTCCTCATACAAATTGATTAACCAATTGACCTCAAAATGACTTTCACCCTTCATGAAAGTTGTTCCTCATCTAATTTTGACCCAAACTTAGCCCAACATGCTTAAAATGGGTCAAAAATCAAAAATCCACCAAACTAGTTTGACCCAAACTTAGCCCAACATGCTTAAAATGGGTCCAAAACCAAAAATCCACCAAATAATTTGACCCAAACTTAGCCCAACATGCTTAAAATGGGTCAAAAATCAAAAATCCACCAAATTGTTTAACCAATTGACCTCAAAATGACTTTCCCCTTTCATGAAAGTTGTTCCTCATGATCTCCTACAGTAACCAATTGACCTAAAAATGACTTTCACCCTTCATAAAAGTTGTTCCTCATGGTCTCTTACACAAAATTCCATAGTTAATTGGGCCAATTGACATGCCTAACATAGTCCAAACACAAGATTTGGTCATATGCACCTTCTTGGACTTATGGTCAAATCCAAACCAAGAGCTTGATATAGTCAAATGAGTCTTCCATTTTTGGACTTATGGCCAAATCCAAATCAATTGAGCTTGGTATGGTCAAATGAGCCTTACCATACTTATAATAGACCCTAAGGTTGAGTTTAAATCAAGCCATCCACCCATGGTTAAGCTTGATATTTATCTCATGGGTAAAATTTTTAAAAAAATTTTTAAAGAGAAAGGGGGGGTTAAATCAAGGTACTTGCCATACCACATGTCCATACCCTATGGTGTCACTAAGCATCATAAGCTTTAACCTTGATCCTACCCTTGGTTAGCCACTTTAACCCAAGCTAAAGCCCAAAACCGAGAGCCCCTACATGGCTAATACCCAAACTAATGCCAAGAAGCCACCTCAGCCCAAATTGAGCTGAGGGATCCTCTGTTTGACACCTAAGCAGTGGGGCTAACCACTTAATTGGCCAGCCAAGCATCCCCTTGGCCAAATTCTATAAAATACCCCCCTCTCGGCCATGAATAGTAAGGGGTAAAAAAATTTTCACCAAGGCCTTCCAAACTCCTCGAGAGCTTCCCTAAGAGACCCTTAGTTCATTGCAATCCATTTCCCCCTCTCAAACCAACCATGGCAATCCAATTTTGAGCTTGAATTCATGCCCGAAACCAGGACAAATTCCAATCTCAACCTACACAGCACCAAACTCCAAATAAATTGACCCTACACCTTCACAACAGTGAAAGAAGCAAAAACCCCATCAATTCCCCCCTGAAATAGCCTCCACCATAGCTCTCAACCAACACCCAAAATCGGTTGTGGTCAAAATCATACATAAGCTTTACACCAGAGCCAGAGGCTTCATCCCTAAGCTCTTTGGGACCTAACGAAGGTGTGAAGAATCTCTGATTGAGGCTAAACCTCTCGGAGCAAAGGTATAACCTCACTCACTCTCCCGAGACTTCGCGAGTTCTTCATTTATAATGGCTTGATTTCATAGCATGTTTGCCATATAGATGTGTTCGTCTCTTCAAGACGAACAATTTAAGAAAATAATCACTAAAATCCATTAAGAAATGAGAGAGATATTAAGGTTTTAAAATGGACGGCTTTTGGTTAAGTCTATCGGGGACGATGAACGGATGTCGTCCATTCTCGTGTGTATTGAATGAACGGCGGAGATCAAGCCGGATGATCCTATGGAACGAAACGGCGGGACGCGTGGCAGTTGACTCAGAAGGCGGCGTCGAATCGGAGCGCGCCGCGTGGCTTTTTGACGGATCCGAGGATCCAGTCAGCTCGCGGTTTGAATACATAAATAGAATATTTAATAAATTCAGAAAATAGCTCCTAAAATTCAAAAACCCATATCTTTGTGTAGAAAATTCACAAAAATAAAATAAAAATATCCTCTTGCTCAGTGAACAATATCTTTGTATAGAAAATTCATAAAAATAAAATAAAAATACCCTCTTGCTCAGTGAACAGATATCTTTGTGTAGAAAACTCATAAAAATAAAATAAAAATACCCTCTTGCTCAGTGAACAGAAAATCATGTGGAATTATTTTCACATTAATTTAATGCATAAATTATTTTTAAAAAATGAATTAGGGTTAGGGGTTTTTCAATTCTCCGTTCATATTGAATTATCACATTGACCCCAAATTTTTATATGTTATAGCCTCTGTCTAGGTGAACAACTTGAGTATTTTTCCAAAGATATAAGAGATCTGTAGACAGAGATATTAATTTTTTAAATTTTTATACATTTTCTATTCAAATAATTATAGAAAATTGTATGTGACTTAGAAAATTCTGCAAAAATTAATGTAAGTTCCCTATAGCCAGAGTAGTCTTAAGAAATAATTTCATGATTTTTAAGGATCAAAACATCACTATTTTGAGCAAACCCTAATTTACTTAAAACATTTAATTTGAAGCACACATAGACTAAAATCACTTGACTTTTATTCTCCACTGTGGTTCATGAGTCAGAAAACTCATCATAAAAATTTTAAGTCTTTTTTGGAGATCATTTAATATTTTTAATTGATATTTAGAAGTAACCCTCAAATTTAAAACTTAAATGATTTTTAAAAATCAAAATATAACTCCAAAAATTATGAAACTTANAGAGCCCCTACATGGCTAATACCCAAACTAATGCCAAGAAGCCACCTCAGCCCAAATTGAGCTGAGGGATCCTCTGTTTGACACCTAAGCAGTGGGGCTAACNCTGTTGCTTTAATCAACTTTAATATGCCCATAATAAAATTTAAAGAACTTTAACTATACGGTCACCTGATTTGACATTATAACCAAACGACTTAGAAAACTTGAACTCTGCTACAACGAGGAGCTTGGAGCTTACACGGTGGGCAGCCTGGACATCTTCAACAGCAAGAGGATCTACAGCAACACATCCTTCCTTAGCTTTAAAACAACAAAGCCATAGGATGTCAAGGTTGTTTGCCTAGTGCAACATAAATCCTCAAACACATCTTTTAGGCATTTGTACAATTCTGTTTTACAATTTAAGCCCTAACTTGCCTTAGGATTCCGAGGTTGTCATTCGTCATGACCTACTGCCTAGTGCAACATAAATCCTCAAACACATCTTTTAGGCATTTGTACAATCCTGTTGTACATTAAGCCTTAAACTTACCTTAGGATTCCGAGGTTGTCATTCGTCATGGCCTAAATCCTCACATCTTCAAGGTGCCTGGTGCAACATAAATCCTCAAACACATCTTTTAGGCATTTGTACAATCCTGTTGTACAATCTAACCCTTAACTCGCCTTAGGATTCAGAGGTTGTCATTCGTTATGACCTAAATCCTCACATCTTCAATCTAACTCGCCTTAGGATGCCGAGGTAGTCGTTTGTTACGACTTAAATCCTCACATCTTCAAGGTTATTTGTGTTGATTGTAGTACAACATAAATCCTCAAACACATCTTTTAGGCATTTGTACAATCCTGTTGTACAATCTAAGCCTAAACTCGCCTTAGGACTCCGAGGTTGTCATTCGTCATGACCTAAATCCTCACATCTTCAAGGGCTCGCCTTAGGATTCCGAGGTTGTCATTCGTTATGACCTAAATCCTCACATCTTCAAGGATATCTTAGGATTCCAAGGTAGTCGTAGTTACGAGTTAAATCCTCATATTTTCAAGGTTTTTTGTGTTGATTACTTCACACAAATGTAAATCCTAATAAATAAAAATTGCAGAATGAAACATCTAAATGATTNTCTTAGCTTTGAAATAACAAAGCCATAGGATATCGATGTTGTTTGCCTAGTGCAACATAAATCCTTAAACACATCTTTTAGGCATTTGTACAATCCTGTTGTACAATCTAAGCCCTAACTTCCTTAGGTTAACTTTAAACAACAAAGCCATAGGATATCAAGGTTGTTTGCCTAGTGCAACATAAATCCTCAAATACATCTTTTAGGCCTTTGTACAATCATATTGTACAATCTAAGCCCTAACCCGTCTTAGGCCTCTTTTTTAGGCCTTTGTACAACCATATTGTATAATATAAGCCCTAAACTCACCTTAGGATTCTGAGGTTTCTCTAGCCCTTAAACTTGCCTTAGGATTCCGAGGTTGTCATTCATGTCATAGGAATTCGAGGTTGTTTGCCTAGTGCAACATAAATCCTCAAACACATTTTTTAGGTCTTTGTACAATCCTGTTGTACAATCTAAGCCCTAACTCGCCTTAGGACTCCCAGGTAGTCGTTTGTCACAACTTCAATCCTCATATCTTCAAGGTTATTTGTGTTGATTGCTTCACACAAATGTAAATCCTAATAAACAAAAATTGCAGGATGAAACATCTAAAGAATTTCTCCTAAATTGAAGCCAAATAATAGGATAGCTTGTAGGATGAAATGTCTCAATAATTTTTCCTAAATTGAAGCCAAATAATAGGATAGCTTGGGAAGATTGCAGGATGAAACATCTAAATGATTTCTCCTAAATTGAAGCCAAATAATATAATAGCAAATTGCAGGATGAAACATTTAAATGATTTCTCCTAAATTGAAGCCAAATAATAGGATAGAAAATTTGCAGGATGAAACATCTAAATGATTTCTCCTAAATTGAAGCCAAATAATAGGACTAATAAATAAAAAAATTGCAGGATGAAACATCTAAATGATTTCTCCTAAATTGAAGCCAAATAATAGAAATAAAAAAAATTGCAGGATAAAACATCTAAATGATTTCTCCTAAATTGAAGCCAAATAATAGGATAACACACAAATGTAAATCCTAATAAATAAAAATTGCAGGATAAAACATCTAAATGATTTCTCCTAAATTGAAGCCAAATAATAGGATAATTGCAGGATGAAACATCTAAATGATTTCTCCTAAATTGAAGCCAAATAATAGGATAGCTTCGGAAGTCACCGAAGTTCTCCTTCGGATCTGTGACATCCTCTAGTATTTCCTCCTTTGGACTAGCTTAATTGCAGGATGAAACATCTAAATGATTTCTCCTAAATTGAAGCCAAATAATAGGATAGCTTCGGAAGTCACCGAAGTTCTCCTTCGGATCTGTGACATCCTCTAGTATTTCCTCCTTTGGACTAGAAATTTGCAGGATGAAACATCTAAATGATTTCTCCTAAATTGAAGCCAAATAATAGGAGGTGTCACCGAAGTTCTCCTTCGGATCCGTGACATCCTCTAGTGTTTTTTGGATTCCAAAATAAAATGTTCCAAATTTGAACCAATCCCCCTTCACACTCTTAGTCCGATAAATTAGGAAGTCACCGAAGTTCTCCTTCGAATCCGTGACATCCTCTAGTATTTCCTCCTTTGGAGGGAAGTCACCGAAGTTCTCCTTCGGATCCGTGACATCCTCTAGTGTTTCCTCCTTTGGACCCCAAAACAAAATGTTCCAAATTTGAACCAATCCCCTTTCACACTTCTTAGTCCTATATCTTTGTCAAAACAAAAAGTTCCAAATTTGAACCAATCTCTCTTCACACTACTTAGTCCGATATCTTTGAAATGTCCTTACCATTTGAACTCCTTGAAGGTANTTCCATGGTATAAGTGAAATTATGGAACTCATTAAGTTGAGTTTAGTAAATTCATTTGGACTAAGTGATTCCAATAAAAAATAGTAGTACCGGGACGATGGAACCGTGGGATCTTGACCGGTGTCACTTTAATAAACTTTAATATGCCCATAATAAAATTCAATAGTGGTGCCGGGACGATGGAACCGTGGGATCTTGACCGGTGTCGCTTTAATCAACTTGTAGTGGTGCCGGGACGATGGAACCGTGGGATCTTGACCGGTGTCGTTCTAATCAACTTTAATACTATGGAACTCATTAAGTTGAGTTTAGTAAATTCATTTGGACTAAGTGATTCCAATAAAAAATATGGAACTCATTAAGTTGAGTTTAGTAAATTCATTTGGACTAAGTGATTCCAATAGAAAATATTAGTGCCGGGACGACGAAACCGTGGGATCTTGACCGGTGTCACTTTAATAAACTTTAATATGAGGTGCCGGGACGATGGAACCGTGGGATCTTGACCGGTGTCGCTCTAATCAACTTTAATATGATGCCGTGACGATGGAACTGTGGGATCTTGACCGGTGACGCTTTAATCAACTTTAATATGCCCATAATAAAATTTAAAGAACTTTAACCATNCCGTCTTTATCTTATATTTTATTGCATATATAAAGTCGCTGTCAAGTTTTTGGCGCCGTTGTCGGGGAGTGATTGAGTGAGTGAGTAAAATCACGATCAGAGTAACAGACAAATTAGGATTATTAGAAAGTTTTTACTTAAATTACAACTTATTTTTATATTTATATTTATGTTAATTATATTACTGAGTACTGATTTCAAATTGTATGCGTAAATTTGGACCTGAAAATCTAATTATATACTGAGTACTGATTTCAAATTGTATGCGTAAATTTAGAACTGAAAATCTTATACCCCACGATTCAGAATTAGAACGCACTGTTAGAAGGATTAGAAAATTAAGAAGAGAACCTAGAAATAAATTAGAACGCACTGTTAGAAAAATTAGAAGACTGAGAAGAGAACCTAGAAATTCTGATACATAACCTGAACAATCAAGGAATAGAGAATGAACACCAACCTAGACCCCTTATACAATGGAAAACAACATGAACAATCAAGGAATAGAGAATGAACACCAACCTAGACCCCTAAAAGATTATGTAAATCCTACAGTAGATGAGATTCCCTTATCTATCCAAAATCCTGATGTAGCTGCAAATTCATTTGAGCTTAAATCTGCTATTATCTAAATGGTACAAAACAATCAATTTGGAGGTACACCAAATGAAGATCTTAACTTACACCTCGCTAGTTTTTTAGAACTGTGTGCTACTTTTAAATATGACAGTCTCAAATGATGTTGGTAGACTTAGACTTTTTCCTTTTTTACTGAGGGATAATGTTAAGATGTGGTTAAATTTATTAGCACCAGGATCTATTAGAACTTGGGGAAAACTTTCACAAAAATTTCTATCCAAATATTTCCCTCCATCCANATAAGTTGAAATTCACTTGTTAAAAGAGGCTTAGAAAAATCAACATAATCAAACTCTTTTAAAGCACCACAAGTCCAACTAGAACTAAAATTTGGCTAAGTGTTCTTAATAACACTAATTTGTCTCCTAAAGGGTCTTCACCCACATAACTTTCAAATTGAAAGGTAAATGACATTTAC
>JXCR01133650.1:0-29550 GCA_002079205.1 Phalaenopsis hybrid cultivar
ATTTGGATGTGCCAATGTTAAAATTTAAAATAAATTGTGATGATTTTTCAACTCCACTCTTAACTTACTTTTTAATATGACCAATTGAATTATTAAAATATGTTGTGAATCATATGATCCGGTAAATGGAGTATGAGCACTACAACAGAGTGAGAATCACATTTAAGTCCATGAAGGAGTGTTTTGTTCATGGAATAAAGTGCAAATAAATAGGGAAATATACTTTGTTGGGTGCAGAATTGGAGATTTTAAGGGTGACAGACTAAAAATCCTCAATTTGGACTCAGTGTTTAAAAACTAAAGCGAGAGGTTAGCCTTCAGGGGAAAGGAAGTGGGAGCTATGGAGTGGTAGCCAGTATCCTCCTAGCCTAAGCATGGATTTAGAGACTAAACCAAAGATTAGCCAATGATTTTCTATAACAATGAATCAGGGTAGAGAATTAAAATTGCTCTTATTTGGCACAATATAAATTTAAACCATTTACCTCATCTCATTTCACCAAAAAGTTCATTGTAGTGGAAAATATGCTTTTTCATATAATAATTCTTCGCCACATAAACATAGTTTAGTAGTTACTATTTTAAACTCCGCATTTAAGTTTTGCTAGTAGTTAATAATTTAATTTTGTTAGCATCTCACACATTCAAAATTAGTGCAAGTATTTTCATTTAATTTCTGAGAATTTCTTAGTTAATTTATCATTTTAAATCTAAACCTTCTCCGTGGGATCGATATTTGGGACTAAAACAAAAAGTTTTATATTACTTAATAACGATACATATACTTGCGTAGAATCTAAATCTTAAGTGCTTTAAGTTATTATTAATAAAATACCACATCATGTTTTTGGCAACGTTATAAAACAGAGTCAACTTTATAAATTTTACACAGTTATATTCAACCAAGATCACTTTCTGACCTTTAGTAAGAGCTACCAGCCCAAAACCCATGGAGGGCAGTCCTAACCTCAATCTAAGTGATTAACCGTGGACCTCTACATATTTTCCTTTGATATTAAGTTTCATGCATACACAAATTTATCATGCAAAAGAGATTTTTTTTTAAAATATTTTGCAGAGTGATGTAGTTCACATGTTAATCAATCTAATCAAGTTAAGAGTATCAGGGGCAATCATATTCTCAAGAGTCATCCAATAGTATCATCAATCCTTATCCTCTTCTTTTATTAAAGGTCCTTGAGGAAGGAGATAGTATTCTGAAATCCCACATCATATCCGTCGTTTTAGCACACATTAACATTATTTTCACTGCTCTAGCCACTTATACCTCAGACTTACACAAGCCTGATGATCCATTTGTGGCAAAAATAAATATCCACAAATGATCATAAGGATTTAAATACCTTAGATAAGACTTAAATCCATGAGTAAGTGTAGGGTATTTATAATAATTTAGGTGAATTAGTTGGTCTCAAAGCATAACTTGGTGGGTCCCTAAAAGTTTTAAAGGATGATTTTCTAAAACAAAGTATAATAAGTCCAATTGTCCTCCAAAATATCCAGTAAGGCATAAAAGTGTTCGTGGAACAATCCCTAGCAACTTTTAGAGCCCTTTGAAATGTTTTGAGTTCATTTTAATTTATTATGTTGTTCCACTAATCATCTCATATCAAATTTAGATTTAATGGATTAATACACCCTGTGCTTAGTAAACCTTAATATTTTAATTATCCCAAAAGTGGGGTAACAAAGTATTCACTTAACGTTTCATTTAAGAGTTATATAAGTGGATACCCTTAGGGCAAGCTTAAGTAATTAAGAATCTTGTATGGTACCCCACTCATGATTTAATTAAGATATCAGAGGAGAAACTATGATTTTACTAATTTTTATGTAATATATATAACTATTTTATTAAAAAATAAATATTTTCAATATTAATTTATTTATCTAATCAAAGTAAAGTTTTTGTTCATGGGGAAATTATTGGAGGTTTAGCTAAATTAGAAAACCACTAGGACAAAAATTCAGAATTTTTTAAATTACATTTTAATTATTATAATTCTTTATTGATTTTAGTGATTAATTAAATAGAAAATATATTTTAATTTCAAAAATTACTATTTATATTTTTATTAAATCTCTCAAAGTCCAGAGAACTTTGAAATATAACTTTTTTTTTAACAAATTTTATTTTATTTATTATAATTATTTTAATGGAAAATTAAGAAAAAATACATTTTCTTAGCATTTAAAAATATATAACTAAATTAGACAAATTAAAAAATTAATTTTAAATGATTCCAAGTGATCAGGGAATAATTAGGAGCAATTTTGGGTACTTTCAGATTTTTACAATTTTTAATTATTTTTAAATTAAAAAGTAGCTCAAAAAATGAACTATTTATTTTAAAATAAATTTTATTTTTCCTAGATGTCCGTGATCACAAGGAACTGAAAAAATTACTTTCATAATTTTTCTAATTATATTTTATTTTTTATAATTATTTTAACGCAAAAATCTCACTTTACTTGAGAAATATTCTTTGGTGACCAAATTAATTTAAATGGCTTTCCAATTTTTAGTCTGAAATCATTTTTTCTTGTAATTTTTAAATTATATTATCTTTATTTTTAATATTTATGAGTTAAAATGACTTAATTAGCTATAATAATGCACATAATTATTTGAACCTAGTTTATATTTTTTTTAGAGTCCTTTGACCACAAGAAACCTACCAAAATAAATCCCATATTTTCCCGACTTGTATTTTAATTTATAAAATCATTACAAACAAAAATGGGTCACTAGAGTTGAAAATTAAGGTTTCAGAGCTAAATGTGTCTTCTGATCTTGGAAAAATTAGAGGAAACTCTCACTCTCATGAGAAATAAGGTTTCAACCCATGGGGTTTAATTGAGTATCAAGAGAGATCTTAAGAGTTCAACACCATGAGAACACTCTCACTCTCAGGGACACTCTGATAAGAGAGAGTTCAACACCATGAGAACCCATGGGACACTCTGAGGACACTCTCACTAGGATCGTATGAGGAACGTTGGATGTGTGAGAAATGTGGAGTGCAGAGTTTGTGAAGAAAGTAGAGTGTAAAATCTCGAGGGAATTCATTTATCATTTTTGTCATTTTTATTATTATTAATATTATCAAATTTGATTTTATTTTATTTTCCTTAACTTAGAGTTTCTTTTATTTTAATTTGTTATCCAGATTTCTTTGTATTATTCTTTGTTCGTGAAGGATCGGGACAAACATATGGTCCTGTGACTTTTTTATGAATCACACAAAAAAGGCAAGTCAACAAATTATACTGAAATCCAAAATAAACATTATTAAATTTGCTTCAAAATTCTAGTACAAATGATCATATGTTGGAACTATCCAAAACAACATGTTGAATACATCGGTGGAAACTGTAGTATCATATGTCTTGTCTTCTCTGCTCTGATGCAGTGCAAAAGTAGAAAGCATCTTTCCATCTCCTGAAGTAGGTTGTGATCAAGCTAACCTTCTAAGCTATGCTCCAAGAGAAGAGTTCCTTTTGCATATACTTAGAGGTACATCAATCTCACAGCTCGTATGGGCATAACTCCTCCAACTCCGGGCCTAACTAAAATCCATACGATCATTTCTTTCCTTCATCCTCTGCAATGTGACGGAGACTCTGCGATGTGACACTCAAGGGATGAAATACTTTGCCAAGTCTGCTCCATTTCCATTCATAATTAATACTAAACCAATTGGTAGTGAGATCTCAATGGATCCTCATAATTCTCTAGAGCTGATGATATCTATCTCTTTTTTGAATAGGATGTTGCTCTTGCCCATAAATAAAACTATATAAAATGTGGGGGGGGGGGGATACAATCTCCTTTTTTATAGATATTGATGATGCAACTAATTGGAATACAATCTGCAGGTGGTATATTACCCCTCACCATCCTTTTGATCATTCTCTTTATCGCTGATGGCATAGGATCCACCTCTTTATATCTCAAAATGATCAGGGGATTCCCTTGTATGTCCTTCACAAATTTGTAATAGCATCCCACTGAATAGTAATTCATCCCTTTTCACACAGCCATTTCTGTGGCTTAGAATACATCTTTTTCTTGAAAAAACTAGCTTGGCCTCTATCTCTTAGATCAAAAACGCAGTCAAGAATCTTTCTTTCATTGTCTTTAGAGAATACTCCAATATGTTATTCTAGTCCTTCCATGATGTTGACGAACTTTATTGGGATTTCTTCATAGTATTCAAATTCTCGCTTTTGGACCCTGCTCATCATTTCCAAATTTGACCTAGGGATTCTCTGTAACTGTCTAAATTGCTCTTCCGACTCAGTCTGTGAATTAAACCATGATTTTTGTGGCTCTGTAAATCTTGGTATGTACGACTCCACATCTGGATGCTCCACACTTGGATATCGTCGAAACGGCTGTATAATATTCAAATGTCTCGTAAAGCTCTAGGTGGAGGACGTTACACTCTGGATATTCTATAAATGCTTTCGCTGATGGTGTCCTTCATGAGATTTCTGCATTGCACGTAGGAGACCCACACAAAGCTCTTCAAAGATCTCTAAAGGTGTAGGCTCTATAAATGTCTCTGTCTGATCCTCTGTGACTAGAGGGTTGATGGAAGTCTCCCTCAAGCTCGAGTCATAGACTTCCTCCTCATTAATAGAAGTAAGACTCGTAGCTTCCTCCTTGGCACTTCTCTTTTCCAGCCACTCCAAGGCTCTGTGTTTGTTATGGTTGGAATTTATGCACTATGTCCTTCTCAAAGGCGCATTTGGAACCCTCTTTGTAGAGGCACTAACTAAGTCCTTTGTCGGCGTTGTAATCATCGACTGCAATTGGCCGACCATTTCCATCGGGTTCTGCGCATCTAGAAAATTTTCAACCTTCTTCCTCTTCAATGTAAGATCCTCTTTGGTATTGATTCAAATCAATTACTATAGCCCCTCGTCTTCTCGGTGGCTAACTATATTCATCAAGGGGCCATTGTAATCCACATTAGCTTGGCCGTAATCCAAGTCAAAATTGATGAAGCTAGACTGGGCTGCCTTCTCTTTGTCAAGTGTGAGATTCAAGCTATCATTAAAGGAGAAAATCAACTTCTGATCCTTTTAGCTTTCTCTTTATTTATTATTTTTTTGGTCCTTTTGCTTCTATTTTGCATGTACTTCCTGTGGAATCTAACCTATTTGTGGGGGAAAAAGATTATGTTTTTGCCTTTCTCTCTTGGAGGTTGTAAGTTATAAATGTGGAAGCATTTTATTTAATTTAAATTTATAAGGTTCAAAATTTAAACAAAAAATTGAGGTGTGCAAATTTTAAATTTTATTTAATAAAAATTAATTTTATTACAAATTTTTGAACCCAATCACCGATGTTGGCCAAATATTCATCCTCAGAATAAGTATCACTTTTAAAATCCATCCCAAAGAACATAAAGTTGTATAAATTTTCTTCAAGTATCGTCCATTGACTAGTAGCATAGGCCTCTCACCCTAGAAATCCACTAACTGGTAAGCTCCTCCTGAGTATACCTTCTCTACGATAAACGGTCCATCTCAAGTAGGCTTGAACTTTCCACCTTTTTGGTGATGTGCAAGCATAGGTCTTCTGAGAAAAAAGTACAAGTTCATCAACATTGAACGTCCTTGGGCAGACCGATTTATCGTGGGCCTGGATCATCTTTGCTTGGTAAAGTTTCAAATTCTGTTGTGCTTGTAATCTTTTCCCTTTAGGATTCTCCAATTATATAAGTCAGAGTTTGGCATTGTTTTCTATTTTAATCTGGTTGGTGACTCTAACTCTGAGAGACATTAGTTGAACATTCAATGGAATTATGGCGTTGGTCCTGTACACAAGCACATGCAATGTACATTGAGTAAGAGTTCTGAACATTGTTCGGTAGGCCCACAAAGCTTCTAATAGCTTCTCGTGCCATCCTTTTTTATTCTTGTCCAATGTTTTTTTTTAAATGTCCATGAGCATCTTGTTGACTCTAAGGTAATAAATTATAGAGCACCTCTAATCTTTTCTATGTTGTTTAATGAAGCTGCTGATCTTGGTGCTCTTGAAACTATCTTGTTATTGGAAATAACTCTGTGCGGGACACCAAAACGGTAGATGATCTGACTCTTGAAAAACTAAAGAATGGGTTGCACTGTAACCTCTCGCACCATCACTGCCTCTACCCATTTATAGAAGTAATCTGTGGCTAGGAGAATAAATTTGTGTCCTTTCAAAGATGGAGTGTCTGTCAGACCAACTATGTTCGTACCCCAACTCTTGAATGGCCACGACACGACAATTGGATGTAGCACATTTGGAGGTTGGTGCCAGATCACTCCGTGCGCTTGGCACAGATGAAACTTTCTAGCAATGTCCAAACAATCTACCAGCATCACTCGCCAGTAATATCTGAGTCTCTTAATCTTCATCTTCATTATCGGCGTGTACTTCTTTAACAATATCTTGCCCTTCTTCTCTACTTAGTCATCACAACCACATTTGATCAAACGACCTTCTATAAAGAACATTGCCTTCTAGAGCATACAACAAAGCTCTTTTTGTGATATGATATGCTTCCAACTTTTCATCTGACAGTTTTCCTATTTGCAAATATTTTATTAATGGCATGAGCCAATCATTAGTATCATTGGCCACTACTACTGTTATCTCTTCTTCTTTTCCAAGCTTGTGTAGACTATCAAGGTTGATCTTTGAAAAAACTTGATGTCCTTGTACTGTGATCTCAATGGAATCCTTTGATGGATACGTCAATTGCTTAGCAAGCTTAGCTAAAGTGTCAGCATGAGCATGTTGATCTAACTTTTGGTTGAGGACTAGTCTCTTACTTAGAAGCCTAGGATCTACTCATAGGACTTTCTTGTTGACTATCCTAGAGGACTATTCATGGAACCCTCACCTTTAGAAATTCCAATTGCTTCTTTTCTCATCTTGGAGTTCCACATGTTGGTTATGACTCTATCATTTAACAGGTAGAACTAACAAGGGGGAGCTCAAGGGGAGTTCCCATATGACTGTCTTGCCTTAGGGTTAGCTCAGGGCGATGTGGCTTCAGTCAGTCTTACACACACACTTGAGTCCCTCACTCTCACTCACAACCACAAACCCAACCTACTCATACTTAGCCTGATTCCCCCATTTTTTTGGAAACTCATGTGGATGGTCCCCCAAAACTTTAGCCCTAGGCTAGTGTTTGGATAAGACCAACATATGGAGGATCCAAAATGAGATTTCTTTGGTCTCATGGCACCATAAGGGTATTTTTACGATTAAGATTCCTTCCAGATCCTAATTCTACCAAAATATCCAATTTTGGCCTTTAGCCCCAAACTTTCCAAAAATTACCAAATTACCCCTAAAACCCTAATTTTGCGAAATCTGCCCAAATTACCCAATTTACCCCAAAAATCATCCCAAACCACTTTGAACCACTCTAATTGTCCAAAACATCCTAAAACTCCCAAAATACCCAAAATACTTCTAACTTCACCAAAATTACCAAAATGCCCTTGGTGGCTCAAATTTTCCCAAAACCTCCCAAACCATTTCAAATACTCCCAAAACCAAGCTTGACCGCTCATGAAGTCCATTTTAACCAATTTTGACCAAAATCCTAATTTTTCCTTTTAAGGCCCACTTACCCCGAATCCATCCCAATTTCCACCAAATTGCTATCAAACTTCCCAATTTCAAATCTAAACAAAATTTTGTCATGTTAAAACCCAATTGAAATCAAATTCTAACCCTATTGAATCCAATTTCAAACTTCAATTCCATGCCCAAGTCCAAATTCCCAATTTGACCCAAACTCCAAATTTCATCAAATTAAACCCCCTAACCTATCCAATTTCTTTAAATTTGGATTTTAAACTCTTTGTGACATTTCCCCACACCAAATTGAACTCTCAATTGGCCCTAGCATAGCTTTAAACCTAACCCAAACTCAATTCAACCCAAAATCCCCAAATTTTCCACAAAATCTAAATTCCATCAAATTGAACCTTATGGACTCTCAATCTTCAATTCAATTGACTTCTCAATGCTTTGTGACAAAGTCCTATGTCAAATTGACCATTGAATTGGGATAAGTTCAAGATTAGCAAAGCCTAAACCCAATTTTAAGCTAACTCATGCAGTTTTAACCCAGACCTTGAACCCACTTGGATACATTTGGTTTAACAAATGCTGGACCACCTCAACTACCAAATGGATCCTAAGAACAATCCTAGATACTCTTATCCAACCATAGAGGTTCTATAGACCAAAGGTCCCATGATTTAGGGAATTCCATCCCATTTTTTTCCAAGTGGCACATGCTTGAACTCAATTGTTGAAACTTTCATGCTAATCACCATTAATCCATCCCATTGGTTCCTTGAGCCATCTAGCCACTTGTCTAGCCTGACCGGATGGCGTAGTGACCAGAAAACCCAAAATTGAGAGAGCCTCTCGCTTGGTTTGAACCCCATTGAACCCATCCTGTGTGGCTAGCCCTGATTGTTCATTAGCATGATTCTGCTCTCCACCTCAGCTCCCTTTTACACCCACTGACTAGCATAATTGGTCATTGCTTCCTCCTCTATTTAAACTTCCCCCTTCATGGCCGAGGAGAGGTTACTATCATTTTCTTGGAGAGATGTCTCTCAATTGTTTGCAGAGCTTCTGTGAGTCTTCCTAAGATCAATCCAACCATTTTCCTCAAACAAAATGAGGAAGTTTCCATTGTAGCACTAAATTTTGAGTTGAAAAACCAAGTATTTTTTGTCCCTCAACCAAACTCCATAAACCTTCAAATTAAACCATCCTTAAGATTCCTCAAACCAAATGAGGAAGTTGCCATCAAAATCCCCTTGTCTTGAGCATTCTAATCTACCTCTAGCCCAAAGCCGCACCACCCCTTGACTGAACTCCTACATAGACCCCATATCAGCTCAAATAAACACTTAGAGTAGGTTTGTTGGACCATAAGGAAGTTTCCAAAAAGCACCTAATCAAGGACTCACCTCTTGGGCAAAGGTAAAATTCACTAAGCATAATTTTTCCCTCGGTTTCATTAATTGTGAAGTGAATTTGTATTTCATATGATTGTAACAATATAGATAGGTTTGACTTGAGTAGATGAAACTGTTGGAACAAACCCCATGTGATTATGTTGAGTATCAAGTGAGATCTTAGGTCTAGAAGTTGGATGATTTTCGATTTAGGTCAGTTGAGAATGATGACCAAAGATTGTTCGATCGTGCAAGTATTGATTGAACGACTCAGATTGTTAGAAGAAAGACGTGTTCATTTTATTTAATTAAATAATATTGATCATGGTTTGAAACTTTAGGGGTTTGTTCCTTATGACAGTAGGGATGTTCAGCTCTTACTTAAGATCGGGAAGCCATGGCTCAGCTCTGAGCTCCCACCTTTTTACCAATGTCTAACACCCAGTCCCGATCTTCTATATGTGACTATAAATTTTCTTTTAGTTGTGTTTTCTTACTGCTCTTTTCCCAATTTTTTCTCATAATAGATGTTTCTGTTTACTTTCTTGCAAATATATTATGTTTTATGATGCTAACAATTCAGTGGTATCAGAGGCCCAAGTACGTTTTTACATTTTATGCAATGCAATTTTACTTATTTAATTTACAACACCTTTCTTACTTGCATTTATTTACATTGCCTGCAAAAAATTTCTAAAAAAAATTATAAAACCAATTTCAAAATTAAACAACATTTTTAAAACAACGTAACAATAATTACATAAGGCATCCTCATGAGTTTACTGAAGTCCCACGAATGAAGTAACTCACTGTTACTTACAAGATCTTCTAAGTTTAAATGAGTTTAAAAAATTGTTTAGATTAAGCAAAGTCAAGAGAAAATAGTGGTACCAAAATTAGGAAACTATGAGATCTTAACCGGTGTCACTCTAATAAACTTTAACCCCCTCATAATGATTGAATAGTAAAACTTATCATTTAAACACACATAGTAAAACCTTTTGGGCCTTTAGACCTTAGGATTGCTACTTCGTCGAGGAGCTTGGAGTTGGCACCATGAGCAGGAAGACGAGTGAATCTAAAACAACAAAGCTTTTCCTTATAATTAAATAACAAGCCATATGATTTCATGGTTGTTTGCATATTGCAACAAAAATCCTCACCTTATCTTAAAGCCTTTGTACAATAGAATTTAAGCCCTAACTCGCCTTAGGCTCCGAGGCTGTCGTTCATTATGACATAAATCCACCTATCTTCCATGCTATTTATATGATTATGTCATGCAATTGTAAGCCCTAATTAAGGAAATTGACGGGATAAAACATTTAATAATATCTCCATAAGATATTTTTGGAAGTCAACGAGGTTCTCCTCAGGATCCCTGACATCACTTAGTTTTCTCTCCTTTGGATTCCATAATAATTCTTCCAAATTTGAGCTTTGCTCATTTGACAGTCCTTTGTCTGAACTTTGAAAAGTTCTATCCTTTGAAATTCTTGAAGCCAATATTGTCTGATCTAAATCGAGAGTTTTCTTAGGTGACCTGTGTCATTTAAGATGTAATTAACTATAAGGGCTTACCTATATAGAGAACTTTAGAACCTAGCTTAATATAAACCTCTATCTAATTTTTTATATTAAATACGAGAACTTGTCGGTCACCATAAATGGTTTCACAGACTAAAATAGATGTCATAATTTCTTTAGTTTATTTAATATAAAACTTTATCGTGATTAAATAGAACATGTTTTCCTTACCCTCATCATTGACCTGAACCAACAAGGCTCCGAGGGACATCTAAGGCTGCAGTATAAAGTATCAATGATAGATAGTGGTTGACCAAAAAAAGAGGTTTTGTTAAGTATTGCTTAATATCCTCAAAGGCCCTTTTTCATTTCTCTTCCTAAACAAATTTGACATCCTTTTTAATTAATGCCAAAAAGGAGTGAGAACTACCTGAAAAATTTGATATAAGCCTTTTAAGTATGCTAATTTACCTTGAAAGGATTGTAGTTGTTTTAAGGCTTTGGAAAGCCACATATCTAAGATAGCTTTAATCTTATCTGGGTCGATTTTGATTCCCCAATGACGAACGATGAATCCCATAAATTTCTCGGAGGTGACATCGAAGGCACACATTTAAGAAATTCAGCTTAAGATTATATTGTTGTAATTGTTCAAACACAATCCTCAAATCATACAGGTGGTCTAATCGTTGCTTGCTTTTAATGACCAAATTGTCCACGTACCACTCTATCTAGTTGTGGATGAGGTCATCAAAGATCTTTGTCATAGCTCATTTGTATGTTGCTCCAGAATTCTTCAATCTTAATGAAACCACTGTGTAACAAAAGATTCTGATCGGTGTTTTGAAGGCAGTAAGTGTTACGTCTTCTGGAGCCATCTTTATCTAATTTTATCCTGACGATCCATCCATGAAAGAGAAAATTCATGTGTCGGCACGATGTCCACCATTAACTCTGGTATCGATAGTGGGAATTGATGCTTTGGACATGCTTTATTTAAATCCTTGAAGTCGACACATACCCAAATTTGTCCATTCTTGTTCTTTACTGGAACAATGTTGGCTAACCATGTGGGACATTGCTCTTCTCGCACAAAATTAGCGTCTATTAACTTCTTCACCTCAACAATGACTTGTTGTTCCATTTCGAGGCGCATTTTTGGGGAGTTTTTTCACTGGGTTCTTACTCTTTTCCACTCCAAGCCTGTGAACTGAAACTTCTAAAAATAATCATGGTAATTCAACGTAGTTGCAAGCAAAGAAATATCTAAATTCTGACAATAATTTGATCAAATCTGTCGACGCTTCCTAGCAGAGTAGAGATCTTACAAAGGTAGGTAAGGGCTGTCCCTCAGTCCTGAGGTTAACTTCCTTCAATTCATTGACTGTTGACTTGATTTCCTCTTTGAACTCTGGAGGAGCATCATCTATGGTAGAATCCTTAAAGTCCTCTTTTACATCAAGGCAATCCTCTTCTAGCTCACTAGTAACAACTATGAAAAATTCCAAATTATTGATTGGTCCTATTGTACCAAATCCAAGACCCTCTTTCGAGTTGAGAGTTCAACCTTTAACATTCCATAAATTCTAAAAGAGTTGTAGTTTATCCTTAGCCATTTTTTTGGCACACATCCATGCGGAATTAATTTCTGTATACAAGGAGAAAAGTAACCAAACGATAATTATATTAATACATTAGAATAATCAACTTCCAAATTTACATGAGTTTTGGAACTAGAAGGAGGAGAAGTATGATAAAACTTGATCAGTTTCAAACCATCACCCTAGACTTCCTTGACCTTTAGACACTCAATATTTTAAGGATGGATCAAATTTAGGGTCATGGCATGCACATAGTGGTCTATCCGATCGTACTTTAACTCATTATCACTTTTCTCCACATCTTCCAAGGAAATTTCAAACTGTGGGTTCCTCTATTTTATTTTCATTACTTATTTACCAAACCTATCTTTGTCAGAACTTTCTTCTATGTCGAGGCTAATTGTTGGCTTTGTCCGTTCAATAATCATGTTGGTTCTTCCTCGTCCAGGTTCCAAGCTTCAATCTCAGATGTGTGGGCTAAAAGGACCTCCAACAACTCATTGTAAAGAAGTGGCAGTAGATTGTTGAAGCGGAGTTGAATGATCTTTCTCATATGTTCCCCTTAAATCTTTTACCTTATTTGACATGACTTCACGAGAAAAGAAAGCCTTCTGGAGAGGAGCGTAGTAGGCGGCGTCATCGTGGATGCCTACTTCATGAACTGAAAAAGGTTACAAATCCCTTTTGATTCAAATGTTCTTGTTCTTCCATGTAATACTTTATGTATTGGGGCATTGACGATAAGACCATATTATGCTCTTGAATCCACAGTTGACAGAACAAGGTACTAAACAAAGTTTCTGTGTCGATGATCTGGAATTTAGCAATTGTTACAAGCTCACCACTTTTCATTAGAGTGTAATCAAACCAAGAGCTTTTTCTCCCTTCTGATTGATTCCTCCTAAAATCATCTTATCGGCGGTAAGTTCCTCAAAGTCAATGTCCAAGTATGCTAACATCCAAAAACTCATCAAGTTTAGTGACATCTCTAGATCTACCAAAACTCGAGAGAGTACAAAACTATTAATGTTGGCTGAAATGAAGAGTGGTCGGTAGTACCGAGCAACAGATCTTCATCGGTGAAGGTTACTCCAGGCTGTTCCTTTAATAAACAAACTTCATCCGAGGATGTGCTGGTCAACTGGGCAAAGCAAATTTCTAGCTCAAGTAAATCCTTGACAAGAGATTCTCTCATCTCCTTTGACAATATCAAAGCATCAAAGATACTTAGTATGAGCGATAACCTCCTAAGATGAGCTAGTATGTTATAATCCACTATATAAATACCTCTAATTTTTACTTAATTATGTGTTTCTTTGACTTGCAGAGGTGGAGGAGGTTCTACTTAAGTGACTATTTGTTTTCCTTTGTCTATTGGACCCATCCTTGGGGGTAATACCTTAACAATCCTCAAATTAATTTTTTAAATCTCTTCTTCTCTTAACATCGTAGTCAAATATTTTTGTGTTATTTCTGAATTTTAAAAGTCTAAGTTGATTGCAATCAGTGTTCCTTAACACTTGAAGACTGGCTCCTCACTTCTAGAATTATCGTAACCAGCGTTGTCCGCATCTTCTTCATTTCTATTGATGTGTTCATTAGACTAAAGTATCATTTGAGGATCATTTTAGGAATCAAGGTTGAGGTTAGATTTGTTGTGCTTAGTTATGTTATCACTAGAAACTGTTAACATGTAGTCGAAATTGTAATCAATATATTTCAAAGACCTCGGAGGGGCAAAAAAATAGTCATACACAGTCAGCGGTTCAAGAAATTTCTTCCCCTAATCCGAAACAACCAATCTAACGGAGGCGACTGCTATCCTACCCCTCACGCTATCAATCTTCATCTCATGCATGATCTCATTCTTCTTTTTCTCTAGCTACAGTGACTTCTCTGGTGTTATTTTCACCCTTAGTTTGGCAGACTTTAGACTCTGAATTGTGGCTTATGTTGATGTAGTGTGAATCTAGTTAAGTATCTTCTTGGATGATCGACTCCAGACTGTGCTCCAACCACACTCATCTAAATATAGATCTATCAGTGTGATTGGCTTGGCCAAAATTATATTTACAGAACCTCTTTTAGGTTCTTTTAAATACTCTTTCAGGATTGTTATATTTCCTTGTTTGAGATTTCTCTTGAGCCCATCCTTAAAACTGAAAAATCCCTCCATAGTGTGCCCAAGAAGTCTGTGGTATGGAAAATAGTTGGGATGATCCTTCTTATGAACCTCTTCTGGTATTCTGGGCTCTGGCAACTTGAACTTGGGCTTCTTCATTAAAATTTTGAACATCTTTGACACTGCTTCATCCTTGAAATAATACACCCTATTCATCTGATTTGCAAATGATGGACCTTGTCTAACATTTATCTTGTATGGTCCCCTCTGAAATGACTGCTAGCTTGACTGGCTGTACTGTTGAGTCTGCTGCTGTTGATGAGATTGATCTTGTTGTGAGAATTGCTGAAAACCTTGACGAGACTGCTTAGCCTAATCCTCATCGGTTGCTTGCCCTTATCGATCGTAGCCACCATCTCATATTTCTTATCAAATGTCCTGACTTCTCTGGACTTCTCAATCTTTTCTAAGGACTCCATATGCTTAACTTCCTTCTGCAAGTTGCTGGCCTTGCTGAGTAGTTTCTCAAACAACTTGATTGTGAATCCCTTGAGCATGAAAGCTACTGGTCCATGAATGCTTTTGAATAGAATCTCAATCACATGCTAATCCTGTAGTTGAGGCTCAAACTTCATGCTCAAGTTTCTCCATCTCAAGAATTAATTATCCAAGGTCTTGTTGGATTTCTATTTTTCCACTATTAGATCTCCTATGGTGACATGGTTTTGTGCTCCGATGAACCTCTTCACAAACAAATGCTCCAACTTGGCAAACGTCTCACTGAGCCATTGGGCAGCTCAACGTACCAATTGAATGCAATCTCTGACAAACTGCTGACAAACTAGCGGAACAAAAATGCTTCATTGCCCCCATCATTGCAACAACTAGCTCTGAAGTGGGTTATATGCTGACGGGTATTTTTGGTTCTGTTGAACATCTTGAAATTTTGCAGCACAAAGCCCTTGAAGTATGGTACAGCATTGAATTCTTTGGGGTAAGGTCTACCCTTTGAAATTGATGACCCTCCTTTGAATTGGGCTAAGGCTTTCCTCACTTGTTGTTTGAACAACTGCTTTATGCCTTTCTTTGGTATCAAGCTGTGGATGGAATCTTTCTTCTATGATTCGTCTGTACTGGCAGAAGTGACCTCCCTTCTATCTTTTGTAACATGCACAACCTTGAGTTGATTGACCTTTGGTGAAGCTGACTACTGCGACTGAGATTGTCCTTACATTGTAGCCATGACAATCATGATTGTGGCCATCTTCTTCAACCTTTTCTCCATTTGGATAATTTATTCATCTCTTAGTTGAACGACCCTTCACAAGTCATCCGTGGTGTTTTACTCATCAAAAAGTGGAGCATCACGCACAGACGCAGTGACCCTAGTCTCAACAACATTGATCTCCATTTACTCTTCAACAAGATAATCCATGAAATCAAAATCTTCATTGCCATCAACACCCACTCCTCACTCTTTAGACAATTCTACAATCTCAGCTTTGAGCTTTTCTACCTTATCCTTAATTTCTTTCTCCTGAGCCTTGAGAATTCAAGGTCTCACATGAACATCATCCTGCTATACAATAAAATCTATGGCAACCATGACAACAACCTCTAGCACATCAGACCTATACTTCATTCAACAAAGCTGCCCCGCGTGCTCACCAGAACATACTAGTGAGCACCCTTAGGTACCCACACTCTCTTCATTGACGTCGATGCTTTAAGATGGAGTGTCTCATAGGAGGCATCAGTGTGTTAAATAGAATTATGCTCACCACGGTGCAAATAAAGTACACTGATAACGAGTCTTTTCCCTATATCCTTCTTCGAGAAGTTTTCATGAACGACAATAGGTGGTATTCTCGGACTCAAACATGACTTGACCAGTCGATGTCCTTTGGAATTCAGAGTAACATTTGTAGAATCTGTGATAGTGGAAATGCTATCAACATAGCTTCCAAGTAAGAATCTAATTAGAATGTGTGATTGACGTACCTCTACTGGTCTCTAGTACTGGAAGACGGGTCCAATTTTTCATAAATTTCACTTTTCATTAAAGGTGACACTGCGCAACCTACTCGCTTGAGCATATCGATAACTGTACACCCTTCATTGTCAGCTAGCCTGTCAATTATAGTATAAACTTTGGTGATAGTAGTCGGCTTCTCCCTTTTCTTACTACGATCCTGTGATGACGACAGAGTAGTAGCAATCCTATAGAGGCTTCTCTCCAATGGTGACTGACAAGGGATGAAACCTACTCCCTCAAAGGAGAGGAGAGGTTTTAAGTAATTTCAGTTCCTCCCGTTGAGGTATCTCATCAATAGATGTTAATTATGTAGCATGGACCATGGTGGCCCTCTAGATCTTGCGGTCCTTGAATTGGAACCAATCTTGAATACTCACGGTAATGCAACAAATGCATCAACTGAATCTTCTCCAATTAAGACTTATTTTCTCTTAAAGGAAGATGCATTAGGCACGGTAATGGTGAATCCAGTAGTGGTAGGTGTAATGACTTTCGTTGACACGGGATCGATAGATTGAACAGGCACGAAAATAATAGAATTAACGGGTTTTAGGCTGGTAGCAATCTTCGCCTTCTTGTAAGATGGGAAGTCCTGCAACAGTTCAATTCAAATTCATTGGATGGCTCTTGAACATTCGTGTTGGTAACTTTCATGACGAAGAACAGGGCCTTGCCGAGCACGAACTTGAACTTGTCCAATTTGGATCCAAACTTAATCTTCGGAGCAATGTTGCGGGCATCGCGATTGGTTGGCAGCTTGCAAGAAAACTTGAGAGTTGGGAATGCCATCAAAGAATCTTCAAAAAGAAAGTTTCGAGGGTTAGTATTAGCCAATAGCTCATAATTCTAGTGCAAGCACAAAAATTTTTGAAGGTCATTTTTATGGACTGAGCACATCCTTTCTTTTTTTCTTTTTCATATTTATTGTTTATTTGTGATCACAATGTTAAAGAGTTCTAATTAAAATTAAATGAGGGTGAAGAGACGTAAAGTCTTGGCTCAATTCACAAGATAACAAACCAACAAGAAAGATACAAGGAAAAAGTGAAGTTTAGGACCCTGTGTGGGCTCAACTCCACAATGCACATTGCTAAGGTGAAGCTAGTTCACCATCACACCTATTGGGGGTCCAACCCCACACAAAAATATAAAGTCCTAAAGAACTCATGAACCTCTCTTTTTAAAGATGGTGAAACAGTCAGTCCTAGAATCAAAAAATGTTGACCGTACTTGCCCAAGAAAGAAATTGACAAAGCATGCTAACAAAAGAAAGGTAATTTGGACCATGAAAGGCATGGACACATTATCGATGTATGAAGACAGGACTTTCTAATTGCAATCAAGAGAGAGACTAGTCCCTAGTGGAGTCGTCAGAAATTGTCAGTCGCCAGAAGGATGTGTATTTAATTTAATATATAGGTACATATAGTTTTGAAAGTAATAATTTGATTTTAAAAAATTCGAGACCGAACTGATCCCATATAGGCAATAGTATAAATAAATAAGCACGACACCATAAGTGATACACATATCTGAAGGAATAGACATATTACTTACTAGTGAGGCTCGATTAAAAAAACTAAAGAGTTTATGACATCTGTTTTGGTCTATGAAACCATTTATGTTGACTAAAAAGTTCCCCTATCTAATGTAAAAAATTAGATAAGGTTCATATTAAGCTGGGTTCTAAAATTTCATAAAAGCGAAAGCCCTTATAATTAATAACATCTTAAATAATCGAGGTCAGCTAAGAAAACTCTCGATTTAGGTTAGGAAATATTGTTTTCAAGAATTTCAAAGGGGTAAGACTTTTCAAAGTTCAGGCAAAGGATTGTCAAATGAGCAAGGCCCAAATTTAGAAAAAAATATTATAAAATCCTAAGGAAGAAAACAAGGGGATGCCACAAAACTTGAGAAGAATATCGGTGACTTCCCAAATTATCATATGGTTAGGCTTCAATTTTAGGGAGATATTATTAACTATTTTATCCTGCCAACTTTACTAATTATTTCTTACATTTACATGATTCAATCATATAAATAGGCTAGAAGATAAGGGGATTTATGTCGTAACGAATGCAACCTCTGAACCTAAGGTGAGTTAGGGCTTAAATTGCACAACATTATTGTGCAAAGGCCTACATATAAGGTGAGGATTTATGTTGCACTGGGAAAAAATCCTTTAATTCTTATGGCTTGTTATTTAATTTTAAGAGAATGATTGTTGTTGTAGATCCACTTATCGTGCTGCCCACGATGTTAGCTTCAAGCTCCTCGTTAAAGTAGCAGTCATATGGTCTAAAGGCTCAAAAGAGTTTTAACAAGAGATGTTTAATTGATAAGTTTTGGTTTTGTTATTGTTCAATCATTATTGGGGTGGGGGGATAAAGTTGATTAGAGCGACACCGGTTAGGATTCCACGGTTCCCACATTCTGGTACCACTATTTTTTCTTGAATTTACTTAGTTTAAACAAGTTATTAAGCTCATTTAAACCAGGGAGATCTTGTTAGCAATGGTGGCTTACCTCATCCAAAAGACTCCCGTAAATTCAAGAGGACGTATTATAAAATGGTTGTTCTTTTGTTTTTATTTTAAAAAAATTGTTTAATTTTTTTTAGAAAAATGTTTTTTAGTTTTTTAGTTTTGAAAAAGGTTTTTTTTTTTGCAAATAAGGTAAATAAATGCAGGTAAGAAAATGTTGTAAAGTAAATAAATGAAATTTCGTTGCATAACACTTAAAAGCGTACCTAGGCCTCTACTACCACTGCATTGTTAGCATCATCAAACATTATATGTTTGTAGGAGCTTTAAATAAATTACAAAAAAGTAAATGAGAATATTTGATATGAGAAAAAGTCGAGAAACTAATCGTAAGAAGTCAAAACTCGTAGTCACATATACAAGATTGGGATTGAGTGCAAGGCATTGGTAAAGGTGGGGGCTCAGAACTGGACTAAGGGCTTCCCAACCTTAAGTAAGAGCTACCATCCCGATAAACTAAGAAGGGCAGTCCTAACCGTAATCCAAGTGATTAACCATGGACCTTTATAAATTTTGATTTGAATTTAATTTTCATGCATACATAATTTTATCATGCAAAAGAGAATTTTGTTTAAATTATTTTGTATAGAGGTGGAGTCAACAAGTTAATCAATCTAATCGAGTTAGGAATACAGGAAACCTAAGAGTATCTAAGGTAATCATCTTCTCAAGAGTCGGTGAATAGTATCATTGGTCCTTATCCTCTTCTTGTATTAAAGGTCCTTGAGGTAGGAGATACTATTCTGAAATCCCACATTGTATCCCTCGTTTTAGCACACATTAGCTTTATATTATTTGCTCTAGCCTCCTAGACCTCAGACTTTGCTCACAAAAAAATTAAATAACTTAGAGAAGACTTAAATGCTTGAGCATTGGGCCAGTTAATGTAGGATAAGTAGTGTAAGGTATTTTTATTGATTTAGGTGAATTAGTGGGTCCCAAAGCATAGCTTGGTTGGTTCGTAAAAGTTTTAAATGATGATTTTTTGTAAAAAAAAAGAATAAGTCCAATTTTCCTTCAAAATATCTAAATGGTCATAAAAGTGTTTGTAGAACTATCTCAAACAACTTTTAGAACCCTTTGAAATATTTCAAATTCATTTAAACTTAATATGTTTGTCCACTAATCATCCGATGTCGAATTAATTTTCAATGGATTAATACACCACTCTCAGTAAACCTGAATATTTCAATTATCCCAAAAGTGGAGTAACTAAGTACTCACTTAATGTTTCATTTAAGAGTAATATATTTCGATACTCATTTGGCAAGCTCGAGTAATTAAGAATCTTGTACCCATAATTAAAGTTGTGCTCTTTGTGTTTAGAGGTATTTACTAATCAGTCATGTCTTTCTATTCTAAACCTCATTTAACAAGTTCAAATATCAAGCCTAGCTCACTACTAAACCCTTAAATTTAATTTTAGGGTGGATTTATAATAATCAAAATCGTGAATTAGAGGCACTTAATTCTCATCAAAGGATCACATATATCATTTCATCACCAATTAAGGGCTCCAAATAAGTGAGTTACTATCTTACAAGTTTAAGCCCACTACCTTAGGATCATCCAATCAAATTGACTTCCAAGTCACAATAATTTACAATATTATAATTTTACCCTTATCATGAAAAAGGGATAAGTTAGTTTCTACCTAATAAACCATTATATTTCAAACATCCAAATGAGTTTATTATGATTAATATTATCCATGTGCCCTTTCATTAATCCTAAAATATAATTAGAGCATCAAAATTCCAATATTACGATTTTTTCCCTAAGGCTCTCCACTTCTTAACTCATTAAATTGAACTCAAATGACTTTGAAATTTTTTATGGAACCCACTCATGGTCATTTAAGATATTAGAGGAGAAATTATTATTTCTAATTTTAAGTAATTTATATAATTATTTTTTTCAAAAATAAGGACATTCATTATTAATTTATTTAACTAATCAAAGTGAAGTTTTAATTCCTGAGGAAATTATTGGAGGTTCAACTAGGTCAGGGGACCACTTTGATAAAATTTCATAATTTTTTAGATTATATTTTAATTATTTTAATTATTTATTAATTTCAGTGACTAATTAAATAGAAATTATATTCAAATTTAAAATATTACTATATAAATTTTTATTAAATCTTTCTAAGTCTAGAAAGATCAGAAAAATAAACTTTTCATTTTACAATTTTTTTTAATTATTATATTTTTTTTAATGGAAAGTTAAGAAAAAAAAAACATTTTTTTAGAATTTAAGAATATTTAACTAAATTAGAAAAATTAAGAAAAATATTTTAAAGGATCCCAAGTGATAAGGGAATAATTAGGAACATTTTTGGGTATTTTTATATTTTTGAAATTTTTAATTATTTTTGTTTTTTTTTAATTTAAAGAGTAGCTATAAAAATGAACTATTTTTTATAAAATAAATTTTTTTTCTAGGTGCCCATGATCACAAGGAACTCATAAAATCATTTTTCATAATTTCCTAATTAAATTTATTTATTATAATTATTTTAATACAAAAATCCTACTTTACTTGAAAAATTGACTTTAGTGATGAAACTAATTCAAATGGATTTCAAATTTTAATCGTGAGTCAAAGTGACCATTATTTATAGTGTGGAATCATTTTTTTTATAATTTTGAAATTATATTATATTTATTTTAATTTTTATGAGTTAAAATGACTTAATTAGCTATAGTAATGCACATAATTATTTACACTTAGTTTATACTTTTTCTAGTGTCATCTGACCACAAGAAACCTACCAAAACCAATCCCAATTTTTCCTGACTTGTATTTTCATTTATATAATCATTATAAATAAAAATTGGCCAATATACTTGAAATTTAGGGTTTCAGAGCTAGAGGTGTCTTTTGATCTTGGAAAAATCAGAGGAAACCCTCACTATCTTAAGAAAAAACCCTAATGTTTCAAGCTATGGTGACCACTATTTACTCAATTAAAATTAGAATAGTCCAGAGAGTATTTAATTAACTGAAAATTAGAGATATGACAAATAATTTTAATTTTTATTCCACATTATTCTCCTCTATTTACTTAGCAAGAAAGTATTTTTATTTTATTTTTATTATTTTTCTACAGTATGTTATGAATTTTTAAAGTTTCTGAATTAATTTAAATAAAAAAATAACCTATTTTTCAATCTATCCACTTGACATCCGACTCATCCTTGGTGGCTCTGAAAGACCAAGCGACGCTCTCCCATTCAATGCTGCCTTTTGCGTCAATGCTGACTTGGCTGACGCTTTATGAAAAATTCTCTCATCCAAGACTCCCTCATTCATTGGATCCATCCATTCATCATCTCCATCTATTATAAACCAAGAATCATCCACACTAAAACCTTTAGAACTCTCTTGATACTCTACAAAATCACATGGAGTTTGTTCCTATAGCTTCATCTAGTCAAGATGAACCTATCTACACATTTACATGTGTATGAAATACAAGCTCTCTTCACAATTAATGAAACTGAGGCTCAAATTAGGGGTTTTGAATTATACCTTAGCCCAAGAAGGGAGACCTCAATTGGGTGGTTGTGGAAGCTTTAATAGAGTTCACAAACCTCTCCAAAGTGTCACCTTGCTCTGATATAACATCAATGTATGATTTCAACCAACAAGTGATGTGGCTTTAGTTTAGGAGTGGGTTAGAGTGCTTAATATAGGATTTTTTTGATGGGGAACTTCCTCATTTGTTCTTGAGAAGCTTAAGTGTGGTTCAATTTGGAGTTTTGTGGAGTGACAAAAAAGACCCTGGATTTTGAACTCAAAATTAAGCTCAGAAACTGGATTTTAGTGGGGTAAAATGGTTGGAATTATCTTAGAAAGGCTCAAAGAAGTTCTATGAATGACTTAGAAGGCTCTTCTGAAGTAAATGACAACACTCTCTTATTGTCCATGAAGGGGATGGTTTAAATAGAGAGGGAGCTAGGGCTTTTTTAGCCAAGCCCTGGGGTGGAGAAATGAGCTAAGGTGGAGGGCTGAATGACACAAATGACGAATCAGAGTTAGGGTCTATTTGGAGCAGCTTGTGCGTTTCAGGATAAGCAGCTTATTTTGAAATACAGCCTTAGGATCGACCGCGGGGGTTGACTAGCGTCTTGTGTTTTTTGTAAAAAACCCATACACAGTAGGTAGCTTTTTAAAAAATGTGCAAACCAAATGGTTAGGCGGCGTTTTTAAAAACACTACCACCCTTATAAGCTGCCCCAAACGGGGCCCTTAGCCATAGAGTATGGGTTGAAATGGGTTCAAACCAAGAGTAAGGATCTCTCAATTTTAGGTTTTCTAACCATTAGGCCAGCTGGCGAGGGTTGAGGAGGTGGCTAACTGGCTCAGGGTACCATAAAGGGTGTTTAATTTTGATTAGGATGGAGGTTCAATCTCCTCAAGCATGTGTCATTTGGCCAAAAATGGGAAAGGATCCCCTATATCGTGGGACCTTTAGTCCAAGGAACCTCTAAGGTGGGATAAGAGCATTTAGGGTGGTTCTTAGAGCCCATGTAGCTGCTGCGCTAGTTCAAGGTAGGTCAAACCAAGTTGCTACAAGTGGGTTTAGGGTTTGGGTTAAAAATGTATGAGTTGGCTTTGATTTGGGATTGGTCTATGATAGAGCTTAGATCTAGTCCAACTGAATTATCAATTTTATGTAGGGAAATTTTTATGAGGCATTTGGGCATTAATTGGGTGAAAAATTGCATAGTTATGAGGTTCAATTTAAAGGAATTTAGATTTTGGGGAAAATTAGGGATTTTGATTTGGATTAGATTTGGGTTAGGCTTGAGGGTAGGTCAAGGCCAATTGAAGGTTTCATTTGGTCTATATGGGTTTTATGAAAGATTTATAGTCCAAGAATGGGAAAATTAGATAAGTTTGGGGTTTCAATTTAATGGAAATTTGGCATAAGGTCAAATTGGGGGTTTAAATTTAGCTTGGAATTTAAGTTTGAAATTGGGTTTCAATTGGGCATGAATTTTTTTTAACATTAGCTTAGACATGATAAAATTGAGTTTAGATTTGAAATTTGGGAAATTTGAAATCAATTTTGTGGAAATTGGGGGTGATTTGGAAACTTTAGAGTATTTAGGGGTGATTTGGGGATTATGGTCAAAATTGGTAAATTTGGTCAAATTAGGCCCCATAAGTTGTTATGATTGGTTTTTGGAAGTGCTTGGAATGATTTGGGGGGTTTTGAGAATTTATGGGCTATGAGGAGCATTTTGGTAATTTTGGTGAAGTTAGGTTTATTTTGGACATTTTAGAAATTTTGAGGTGTTTTGGGCAATTTGGGTAGTTTCAAATGGTTTGAAATGATTTTTGGGTAAAATTGGGTAATTTGGGCAATTTGGAGAATTTTAGGGTTCCAAGGGTAATCTGGTAATTTTGAGAAAGTTTGGGGGCAAAAAGCCAAAATTTGGTATTTTACTAGAATGAGACCAATTGAAGCTGCTAATCATAAAAAATTACCCTTATGGTGCCATGAGACCAAGGGAGCTCCCATTTTGGATCCTTCATGTGTTGGTCTTAGCCAAACCCTATCCTAGGGCTAAGGGTTTGGTGGACCATCCACATGAGTTCCAAAAGAGTAGGGGATCAGGCTAAGTATGCTTGGCTAAGGGTTTAGGTTTTGAGTGAAATTGTGTGTGTGCAAGACCAATACTACACCACCTAAGGCTAATCCTTAAGGCCAAACAATCTTATGGGGACTTCTCTTGAGCTCCCCCATGTTGGCTCCACCTACTAAGTGCTAAAGGTTAGAACCAACATGTGGAACTATAAGAGAGCTAATAGGCATTTAGAATTTATAATGCTGAGGATTCCTTTACATGTCTTCTAATAATAGTCAACAAGAATGTCCTATGGCTAGAACTTAGGCTTTTAAGTAAGAAAGAGTAGACTTGAATAAAAAATTAGGTCAACAACACAACAAGGCACTTAGGCCCTAGACCTGGCTGAACCGACAAAATGGGGTGAAAATCAGAATTTAAATCGACCCAACTCCATTTTTCATCTTCTACTTTCTTTATCCTCTAATTTGTCTAAAAGACATTTAGGGCTCCTCACAGCTCAAGATCCTTAAACTTTTAGTGGCCAAAAACACTGGATTTTTTCTTCTTCAGGTTAGCTCTTCATTTTGGCTTAGAAATTTCTTAGTCTCACCATTAATTTCTTCCATATTGATTGGAGGCTGTAAATTGTAAAATTTTGGAAATTGTGGTGTAAAATCCATGGATGAAAGCTTCATTTGCTTGTAAAATAATTTTAGCAGCCCTTAAAACTTATATATATATATATATATATATGATTCATTTTAAATTTTTCTAGATTTGAAGAATGGCTCCTAAAAATAAGAGAGGAAAGGGAAAGGAAAAATTTTATACCTCCAAATTTATGAATTGAAATGCTCATGACAGATACAAATGACTTGTTATTGTCAAAAAAAATCATTGTAAGGCTGAGCTTTTCAAGGCCTGGTGGAGTAGTACAACACCTAATTTTTGTTCACCAGTTGGAGGTATTATGCTATTTTACTGTTGTAGCAATTATTTATGTAGTGCGAGAATTTTATGAAAATTTACTTGAAGCTCCTAAGGAGGAGGCATTTTTTAGAGGATGGGGAGTTGAGTTCACCCCCGAGAGGATAAATGCATTACATTGTTTACCGCCATCTCTAGACTACTTTTATTTAAAGTTTGAGCCTACTGAGACTGAGTTTGATGAAATTATTGCATTCTTTACTGATGGGCATGGAGTTTAGAAAAGTAGAAATGAACATAAGGTAAAATTTTCTTCTTCCTCGCTTAATGCCCCATCAAAGGCATGACACTAGTTTATTTATGCTAGATTAATTCCTTTAAACAACTTGAGCAAGGTGATTTATAAGAGAACTGCTTTGAACTATTTTATTTAGAAGAGAAAACCCATTGATGTTGGCTTGTTTATATTCAGTGGTGCTTACAACTCTACTCGATCCATTTCTTCAGTAGATCAGGGTTTTCCTTCTATTATTTTTACTATGTAAATACTTTGTAGTAAGGAATGAGACTTGTGTGGAGCAATTAAAGCCACTAAAGCCTAGTAGAAAGGCTAATGTGGATATTTATGGAAATTTAGAGGTTTAGCTTCCAACATTCCATCTTCTTTTACTTCTATACCTTCTACCTCCAGTATTTCTGTTCCACTTATTGATTTTTGGGATGTGATGAGTTAGAGATACTTGGAAAACAAGTCCAAGTTGTCCTTAATTCAGTGTTGGATGCAAGATAAGGATGACATATATGATTATGTAGAATAATACATACAGAGGAAGAGGGACTACGATGCAACTTTTGATGAAGCATTAGTGAAATTTTCTAAGCATGATCCTTCAATTGAGTTTCATGCTTGCCATCGATTTTCTCCATATGAATGTCATAAGTCAATGGATGAAGACATTCTTGATGATGATGTTTATGATGAGGACGATGACTAGATAGAGTTTACTTTTCTGTTCTAGATCATTCATGTAGATTTTCTCTATTCAAACACTTCTTGGATGTCTTTATATAGGACTGATGTAGTTGAACATTCTATTTTAATGTTTTAATGTTATAGTCGTTCTAATTTAGTTTATATTTACTTTGTTTTAGAGTAGTCTTATACGTTGAACTTTATATGTTATACATATTGATTTTTAGATATACTACTACTCAACACCTTTACTACTTGTACCTGTATTATTTACATTTTTAGTACCCTGCTAAAACTGATAAAATTATCTATATTCGTACTTATTTATACTTAATTTTTTACACTATTTAAAAATTCAAGTTTAAAGGAGGGGCAAACTTTTTAAAACAAAACTAAACAAAGAGCAAAAGAATGAAATATATATGTAGGAAGAAGCTTGAGGAGATGCCTACTTAAAAATTGGCTTCACTTGAATTTTATTAATGGAAAATACTTACTTACACTTCTGAACTTTTAAAGGTATTAGTCTCTTTACTGGTAGAGTACTCATATAATTCTTTTCTTTTAATTGTTCTAAAATTCTTTAGTATGATAAATTACAGCTATTTTTTAAATGAATAAAACAATCAAAATTCCTAACTTGAATACTAGATATCCTTATATTTTAGTTTTAAACTGAGTTATTTAAAACTTTTTTAAAAGTTTCACTATAACATTTATGGGACAAAAATATAAGAATCTTTAAGTGAAACCACTGCCATAAATTATTATATTTGCTTTACATAGTACAAGGGTTACTTGAGGACAAATAATGTTTAAATTTGAGAAGATTGACATGCCTCAAAAACATCTATTTTTATAAATGTATTACATGCTTATTTTTAATGACATTGTACTTTAAAGAAAGGCATTTTGTGTGTTTTTTATTTCAGGTGCAAGAAATGTAGTTTAAGATAAATGAGCAAAAATAGAGCAAAAATTAGTTAATAAAAGCCAAAGACACTAAAGGTGAACCGACACCTAGGCGCTAAGATGTTCTAAAAGGCCAACGCCTAAGAGCAACGGTTGAGCACCTAGGCGCCAAAAATGTTTTGCCTAATATTCATTGAATTTGGATGAATTTTGAAGAGGTGTCTTAAGTGACCCTTGGTTATTTTTAGAGCTCTATATATAGAAGACATTTCAACATTTTTAAAGGGGGATAAAAGAGAAAAAAATTTGTTTTTATTATTAGGTTAGACCACTATAGGGGTGAGCGGCCATTATGGTGGGAGTGTGGTGATTGTAGAGTCTTGTGTGAGTAATGTTCTGCCAGGAAACTTTAGAGGATTGCTTAGGGAGAATTTTGAGATACGTATTTGTGCCATTGTTATATATTTTTCTTGTAAACTTAGTTTTTATTTATATGATGTTCTTTTTTGTTATTCCCATGAATTTTGGTGGTTTTATTTTCTTTCTCCTAGCAATAAAAAGTAAAGATGTGTGGGATTTAAATGCTTTAAAGATTTATTTTATCCAAAAAAATTGTGATGGTATTTTCACTTATTCTTTATTTACTTTACAAACTGACCATTTGTGATGTTAAAACCCATGTGAAATATAATGACCTAGTAGGACTATGATTTCACCAACTACTGAGTACCACACAAAATCATAAAGGAAGGGGATGATAAATCCAAGAGGTAGTGTAAATAGATAGGGAGATAAGTTTTGATGAGCATAAAATTGGTGTTTATAGGGTGAAAAGCTAGATCATTTACTAATTTGGTCTATTTTTGGAATTAAGGGTCCTTGGTAGGTCTTGTGGAGAGGGCATAGTGGGTAATATAGAAGTGAGAGGCTAGAATCTACTTAGCACTACCACAAAAGCTGGAACTAACTTTAGATTAGCCATTATTCTTTATGTTTGAAAGGGGTATGAGTAGGTATGCTCCTATTTGTCACAATACCTCATTTTAATCTATAATCATTTGATTCCTGCACTAATTTACACTCTCTTTGCAAGGGGAAAGACTTTTTTTAATAAAATCATACTTTTTTATACATTTTTAGTTTAGAGACTTTGCATTTACTTTTAATAGAAGTAGCCACTTTAGTTACACCCTTTTACAAATAGGTTGATATTTCTCTCCAACAAATTTAGTTTACAGTTTAAGTAGAAATATTTCCAAGTTAACATAATAAAATCCTTATTTATCTGTGGGATCGATACTAGGGTTTTTAAAAAAAAAACTCTATATTACTTGAAACAATACGTATACTTGCATAGTACCCCTATTGTGTCAACTATTAATCAAAAATTCTAAATTTTATAACATATATATTTTGCACACTAGCCTTTGACTATATATTGGGTCAACATTTTGGCCACATTTTTGGACTTAAATAATTATGTAATTGTGGGTCAAGTCACCCCCCTAACAAATTTGTTGCACCGATAATGCATTGTGGACATGTTAGAAGCAAACCTAGACCTCTTGTTGTGTTCAAGGTAAACGAATACACATGTTTGCCTAATTTTATTTAAAATGCCAAAATAAATACAAGGAGAAGAAAATACTGACATCTAATTGACCTCATTCGCAATAGTAGATGAAAGGGAAACCAACGTTAGCCAACCTTATTCACAACGGAAAAATAAAGGTGAGGATATCCATTCTTTATGTGACCTTATTCAGAATGGTAGAAAAGAAGAGTTTAACGTCTGTCTGACATCATTCATAATAGTAGTTAAGCCAAAATCAAGATTTGGTCAAAATCATACTTAGACCAGGTTTCAACTCAAAGTAGCACTTGGATAATGTTCGTGGACTCAAGTGAAACCTCAGGAACAAATTTGATCGAGGCTACACCTCTTGGACAAAGGTATAGAACAAAATCCTTAAATTCTTGCTTGGTTTCATTAATATTAAAGAGAATGTAATTTTCATATAATTTTAATCATATGGACGTGATCCTATCACCTAGATGAAGCTATATGAACAAGCGTCATGCAATTTGGTTGAGTATCAAGTGAGATCTTTGGTTTAAGAAATGAGCGGTTCTCGAGTTATATTATTTGTGGAGGATGAACAGATGCCATCCATTTGGGGGTGGGTGTATCAATCAGATGGCAGAGATGGAGTCGAAAGAGGTGATCAAGAGTGTCGGTAGCCAGATTCAGAAGGTATATTTAATTAATTAATTATATATATATATATATATATTGGAGCAATTAAAGCCACT
>JXCR01133650.1:35955-48589 GCA_002079205.1 Phalaenopsis hybrid cultivar
TATATATATATATATTTAATTTTGGAAAGTAATAATTTATTTTTTGAAAATATGAGACTAAAACGATCTCATATAAATAATAGTTTAGATAAATGAGCATAACACTGCAAGTAATACATGTATCTCGAGGAATAGACACATCACTTGCTAATGAGGCTCGATTAAATAAACTAAGGAGTTTATGACATTTGTTTTGGTATGTGAAACCATTTATGTTGACCAACAAATTTCCCTTATCTAATATAATGGATTAGACAGGGTTTATATCAAGTTGGGATCTAGTGTTTCTTATAAAGTAAAGCCCCTATTGTTGATTACATCTTAGACAATTGAAATCACCTAAGAAAAAAACTCTCAATTTAGATAAAAAAATATTGTCTTCAATAATTTCAAAGTTTAGGACTTTCTAGAATCGTTAGAGGAGTATCAAATTAGAAAAGATCAAGTTTGGAACATTTTTTATTGAAACCAAAGGGAGAAAACTAGGGGATATCATGGATCCTGAGGAGAACCTTAGTGATGTCATGGATCCTGAGGAGAACCTTAGTGACTTCCCAAGCTATCCAATGGTTTGGATTCACTTTCGTAAAAATATTATTAGATGTTTCATCCTACCAATTTTATTAATTAGGGCTTACATTTGTATGACACAAATGAACAAATAGCTAGAAGATATAAGGATTTATGTCGTAACAAACTACAACCTTGGATTCTTAAGACAAGTTAGGGCTTAAGTTTAACTACATGGCTATGTAAAAGCCTAAAGATTAAGATGAGGATTTATGTTGCACTAGAAAAATAGCCTTGAAATCATATGGCTTGTTATTTATTTCTAAGCAAAGATTATAGAATGTTGTCCTCTGTTCGCTTCAGCTTGCTGCAAGCTCCTCGTCGAAGTGACAACTTTAGGTTCAAGGTTTAAAAGGTTTTACCATTTAAGTAACAAGTTTTATTCAAATGTCTTATTTAGGGGAAGTTAAAGTTAATCAGAGTGATAACATTTAGGATCCCACATTTCCCTCATTCCGGTACCACTATTTTGTTTTGATTTTTCTTAGTCTAAATGAGTTATTAAACTCATTTAAACTAGGGAGATCTCGTCATCCGAGGGACTCCCATAAATTCAAACGGACGTATTATGCTTATTTCTCAGTTGTTGTATGTTTTGAAAAGTGTTGTTTAATTTTTAAAATGATTTTGTTTTGCAGGTATCATAAATAAATGCAAGTAAGAAAATTGTTGTAAAGTAAATAAGTAATATTACATTGCATAAAATTTAAATGTGTACCTGGGCCTCTGATCCCGGAAAATATAATTATGTAAAATTTATAAAGTTGACTCTGCTTTGCAATGACGTCAAAAAATTGATGTGGTATTTTATGAATAATAACGTTAAGCACTTAAAGTTTGGATTCTACATAAGTATACATATCATTATCAAATAATATAATACTTTTTTTTTTAAGTCCCAAATATCGATCCCATGAGGAAGGTTTAAATTTGAGTACTAAATAATTTAGCTTTGATAGTATTTTATGTGATGAAGTTTTCTAATATGAAAAGCATCTTTCCTACTAAAATGAGTTTTTGGTGAAATGAGATGCGATAAATGGTTTAGATATGTGTTGTGCCAAATAAGAGCAATTTTAATTCTCTACCCTGATTCAGTGTTATAAAAAATAATTAGTTAATCTTAGGTTTTGTCCCTAAATCTGTGGCTAGGCTAAGAGGATACTGGCTTCCACTATAAATCTCCCACTTCCCTTCCCCTGAAGCCTAACTCTCACTTTAGTTTTTAAGCACTAAGAAGGAATTGGGGATTTTTAGTCTGTCACCTTAGAAATCTCCATTTCTACACTTAGCTAAGTATATTTTCTTATTTATTTGCACTTAATTCCATGAACAAAATAATCCTTTGTGGACTGAAATGGGATTCTAACTCAGTTGTAGAACTCATACTCTATTTCCCAGATCATATGCTTCACAATATATTTTAACAATTCAATTGGCTAGATTGAAAAGTAAATTAAGAGCAGAGTTGAAAAACCATCACAATTTGTTTTAACTTTTAACATTGGTACATCCGCATTATCTCTTCATTTCACCATATCTTAGAGTAGGGAGAAAGATAAGGGAATCTACTCAGACTTCATGAGAATGATACAACAAAACACAAATTTCATATATAAAAGAAAGTTCATACGACAATAATAAATAAACAACACTTATCTGAAACTTTTTCTCAAAGCAAATCCTTTGTAGCCTCTCTTAGGAAATGTAGGAAGAAGAAATCTCTCAGTTCTCTTCCTCTACAACAATTCTTAGAGAAGAATTCACACTTAAACTCACCAGATAAACTTAAAACTATAAAAATAATAACTAACTAATGGTGTGGAATGACGTGGAATGTAGGTGTGTGAAGAGGAAAATTGAAATGAGTGGAGGAATTTGAAATGGTGTGAAAGGGGAGTTTCTGATCAAATTTTTTCCCTAAATAGAGCCTAGGTTAGTTCTCCAATAGGTGCATCAAAAAACTTTAAAAAGCATCCAAATTCATTGAATTTTATAGAAACAAGGATTCCACAAACTTTGGCGCCGTCGGCACCAGAGGCCCGTAATTAAATCCCAAGTCTTTGTCAAATGGCACCATCGACGCCCAGCCTGGCACTGTCAGCGCTGAAAAATTTTTTAACTTCACCATTTTTGCTCCAAATTCAATCCTTTGCTTCCTTTTTGCTCCAAGTTCTTAAAAACAACAACCTGCAATAAAACATAGAAAATACCTTCCATTAAAGTGCAATATCACCAAAAATGAGTATAAAATATGGGTCTAAAAATTCCATTAAAGTGCAATATCACAAAAAATAAGTATAAAATATGGGTCTAAAAATGCATATATTTTATGCAATATCACCAAAAATAAGTATAAAATATGGGTCTAAAAATGCATATATTTTTGGTGTATCCCCCTTGCTACCGCTGCATGGTTAACATAATAAAGAATAGTATATAATTGAAGGAAATTTAAATAAATTACAGGAAAGTAAATAGGAGCATCCAACACTAAAAAAGTAAGAAAACGAGTTGTAGCAAAACATCAGGAAGTAAAAGAAAACCCGTAGTCACATATATAAGATCAAGATTAAAGGTAAGACATTGGTAAAGGTAGGGACTCAGAGTTGAATTGTATGCTCCCCGACCATAAATGAGAGCTACCAACCTGATCATCTATAGAGGGTATTCATAGCCTCAATCCAAGTGATCAACTATAGACCTTTATAAGTTTTCATTTAAATTTTAATTTTTATGCATATAAAATTTACTTTATATTGAAAAAGAGATTTTGCTGCAAAGGATTTTTTTATTTAAAACATTTTGTAGAGTGGTGCAGTCCACATGTTAATTAATTTAATTGAACCAGAACTACAAACATCCTAAGATCATCAGAGGAAATAATCTTCTTAAGAGTCATCAAATAGTATCATCAGTCCTTATCCTCTCCTTTTATTAAAGGTCCTTAAGGTAGAAGATACTACTCTAAATCCCATGTTGTATCCCTTATTTTAGCACACATTAGCATTAACTTTATTGCCCCAACCACCTAGACCTTAGACATACACAAGCCAGTGATCCATATGTGGCAAAAACAAATATCCCTAGTCGCTCACAAGGATTTAAATACCCTAGAGAAGACTTAAATCCTTGAGCATTGGGTTAATTAATATAGGATAAGTTACGACAGAAATTTCTTTTGTTTAGGTGAATTATCGGGCCCAGAGACATAACTTGGTGGGTCCCTAAAAGTTTTATTGGATGATTTCTGGAATAAAGTATAATTAGTTCAATTGTCCTTCCAAATATCCAACAGGTAATGAAAGTGTTTAGGGAACAATCCCTAGCAACATTTCAGTTCATTTGAACTTATTATATTGTTCAATTATTACACCCTGTGCTCAATGAACATTATTATTTTAATTATCCCATGCTTGGGGTGCTTAGACAATCACTTGATTTTTTATTTAAGTGTTATGTAAGAGGATGACCCTAAGGACAAAGTCAAGTCAGTAAGTATCTTATGCCCATGATAAAAATTGGGCTCGTAGTGTTTAAAGGTATTCATTAAGTAATCATGTTTTTCTATTCTAAACATCATTAAACAAGTTTAAATATCAAGCCTAGATCACTACTAAGCCCTTAAATCACATCTTTGGGTTAAATTTATAATAATTGAAATGTTAAATTAAATGAAATTCAATTCTCATTAAAGGCTCACAATTATCATTTCATCACCAATTAGGGGCTCCAAATGAGTAAGTTATTATATTCCTAGCTTAAGCCCACTACCTTCATATCATCCAATTAAGCTAGCTTCTAAACCTAATAATTTATAAAATTACATTTTTATCCTTTTTTATGAAGAAGGTGATAAGTTGGTTTCTACCTATTAACCCATTATGTTTCAAACAACCAAAAGAGTTTATTATGATCAAAATTACCAATATACCATTTCACTTAACCTAAAATTTAATTATGACATCAAAATCTCAAAATTATCATTTTTCCCAGAAGGCTCCCCATTTCACTTTGAAATTTATACGACTCATGGGTAAATTAAAATATGAGAGGTAAAATAATAATTTTATGATTTTTATTTAATTTCAATAATTATTTTTACTCAAAAATAGGAATTTTCCATGTTAATGTTATTAATTAATCAAAGTAAAGTTTCTATTCATGGGAAAAATTTATGGAGGTTTACCTTGGTCAAAGAACCACTTAGAGTGAATTTCAAGTTTTTTTGAATTACATTATATTTATTTGATTTTAGTGATTAATTAAAAAGGAAAAAAAATTTAATTTCAAAAATTATTTTTTATATTTTTATTAAATCTCTCTAAATCTAGAGAACTAAGAGAAATAAACTTTTCATTTTTGCAATTTTTATTTTTTGGTTATAATTATTTTAATAAAAAAATCAAGGCAAATACATTTTTAGCATTGAAAAATACATAATTACAATAGAAAATTTGGGGAAAATATTTTAAAGGGACCCAAGTGACCAGGGAATAATTAGAAATACATTGGTACATTTTCATATTTTTAAAATTTTTACATATTTTTAATTATTTTTTACTTTAAAAAGCACCTAAAAAATGAACTCTTTATTTTAACATAAATTTCATTTTTCTTATGAGCTCTTGACCATAAGGAATACTTAAAACCACTTTTAATAATTTTCACAACTATATTTTAGTTATTATAATTATTTTAATGCAAAACTCCTATTTTAATTGAAAAATAGACTTTAATATTAAATATATTTGAAATGGTTTTCAAATTTTTGCAGAGAGTTAAAGTGGTCATTATTTTCAGTGTGAAACCTTTTTTGTATTTTTGTATTTATATTTTATTTATTAAATTTTTTAATGAGTTTTTATGATTTAATTAACTATTATAATTGACATAAATATCTAAAGCTATTTTAAATTTTTCTGAAAGTCCTCTAACCACCACGAACCTGCTAAGTCCATTATTTTTTTATTTATATTTTAATTTTTATAATTATTTTAAGCAAAAATAGGTAACTATACTTTAAAATTAGGATTTTAGGGCTAGAAGTGTTCTCTAACTTTAGAAAAATCAAAGAACATCTCAAACCACACGCAAAATAAGCCCTCCAAATTTCAAGCCAAGATGATTAACATTTAATTAAATAAAATTAAAATACTCTATGGAGTATTTAATTAATTAAAAATCAGATATATGACAAATAATTTTATTTTTTGTCCATAATATTTTCCTCTATTCACTGAGCAACAAAGTATTTTTAATTAATTTTTATGATTTTTCTACATCAAGTTATGAATTTTTAAAATTTTTGTATTTAAATAAATGAAAATGCCCTATTTTTCTACTTATCCACGCGGCGCCACTCAATCGTAAGACGATTGTGAAAGCACATGCAGGGCACTCCCATTCAACGTTACCTTCTACATCAACTGCCATGTAGCTCGTGCTTTATGTACTAATTTCTCTTCTGACTTCTTCTCGACAGTCCAATCAATACATGTGTGAATGGACGTCATCCATTCATCATCATCATATGTTTTAAATCAAGAACCGTCCAACTTCTAGGTCCAAGATCTCACTCGATACTCAACCAAAAAAAGGTGGGGTTTGTTTTTATAACTTCATCTAGTTAAGGCAAACCTATATATATGGTCACATACATATGAAATACAAGTTTACTTCACAATTATTGAAACCAGGCCCAAAATTAGGGATTTTAAAATATACCTTTGCTCAAGTGATTAGGCCTCAATTGGGTTCTTGTGGAAGCTTCTTTGTAGTCTAACAAACCTCCTCAAAGTGTCACCTTGCTTCAGTATAAGATCTGAGTAGGATTTCAACCAATAAGCGATGCTGCTTTGGTCTAGAAGTGGGTTAGGGGGCTCAATAGATAGGGCATTGAGTGGGAAACTTCCTTATTTGGTCTGAGTAAACTTAAGGTGGTTTAATATGATGTTTGGTAGAGTTTTATTGAGTGGCAGAAAACCCTTTCAATTTTGAGCTTAAAATTCTAGAGAGATGGTAGCTATGGGTGGTTGAAGACAGTGGGATTGAAATCAGCGAGGCTTCGAGAGGCTTTGGTGAGAATTTTCTAGTATCCACAGGGAATTGGCACTTCTTTCAATTTTTTATAAGATTTATCTTATTTATAGACCAGGCTATGACTACCAACAGAGCAAGCCAGGGTGGCCAAAGTGTAGCTTAAGTGGAGAGGAATTCGATGCAAGTGACCAATGAAGGGTTGACACACTGGGTGGGTGTAATTTAGGTTTTGTCCACAAGGGAAGCTTCTTGGTTTTGTGTTTTTTGACCACTAAGCTAGCCAGCCAGCATATGGGAGGTGGCTAACTTGCTCAATGTACTCATATGGAGGTTTAATGCTGATCAAGATGGAGGTTTAATCATGTGATGACAAGTTTAGGTCACTTTTCCAAGTGTGGGAAGAGATCCCCCAAATTAAGCGACCATTGGTCCATGAAACCTCTAGGGTGTGCTAAAAGGATCTTTGTTGATCTCTATAGTTCAAATGGTAACAGTGGTGGTCCAAGTTGAGCTACACCAAGTGGCTCCAAGTGGATTTAGGATGTGGGTTCAAAATCTGGGATTTGTCTTGGACTTGGATTTAGGCTTGGCTATAGTTTAGATTAGGCTCAACTGATTGGCTAATTTGGTGTAGGAGATTTTCAAAAGGCCATGAGAAGTCAATTGGGTGGAAATTGAGAGGCTATGGGGTTCAATTTGGTGAGATTTGTATTTTTGGGCAAACTAGGGGATTTTGGTTTGAATTGAATTTGGGCTAGGTTTAAGCTTGGTTCAAGGTCAATTAAGGGCTCAATTTGTTCTATAGGAATGTTATGTAGAGTTTAGGAAGTGAATTTGGTGGAATTGAATCGGTTAGAGGGTTCAATTTGGTGAAATTTTGAAATCAGGCCAATTTGGGGCATTTGAGTTAGGCTTGGGATTTGGACATGAAATTGGATTCAATTGTGCTAGAATTTGGTTTTAATTAGGTTTAAACTTGATGAAATTTGATTTGGATTTAAAATTGGGAAATTTTAAAGTTAGTTTGGTGGAAATTGGGGGCAATTTGGAGACTTTAAGTATTGTGGGGTAAAATAGAAATTTTGGCCAAAATTTATCAAATTGGTTAAGTTGAGCCCAATGGGTGCTTAGGATTGGTATCATAGATTTAAAAAATGATTTGGGAGGTTTTGGAAATTTTTAGGCCATGAGGGGCATTTTGATAATTTTGGAAATTTTGGGGATTGGTCCCGATTCTCTTTATATATGTTAATGTGATAAATGTAGTTATATTGTTAATTTTCTTTAGTTATAATTCTTACTTTGCAATGGTGCCAAAAACTTGATCCTGAGCAATATCTAGGCACAAACTTGACTTTGAAGCAAATAAGAATGTTATTATTATATTTAATATGGCATATTATGTAAAAACATGTATCGTTATCAAGTAATATAGGACTTTTTGATAAAGCCCCGACTATCAAACCCACAGGGAAAATCATAATATACAACTACAAAACCTAAGAATTTAGATAAAAAATTCTACTTAGCAAAATATTCTTACTTATACTCTAGATGCTTTAATAGGAATGAAAGTTAGATTCTTTTGTAAATTTAGATAATTTAAAATAATGTAAGAAACTAACTAACTTAATTAAATATTTACAAGATGAAGGAAATATAAATAAAATATCTTTTACCTTATCATGAATCAGTAACAAGTATAGGAATTATATTGTATAAGTATTCAAGTTGTGTTGTGCCAAAGAGGAGATATTATATTCTTTAACCTTACTATGGATGCTATAAAAAACATTGGTTAATTTACATTTTGAATAGCCTTGAAGATGGGTTAGGTAAAGAAGATACTAGTTCTCACCCTAGATTTCCCTCTTCTCCCTCCACCTGAGGGCTAACTTCTTATATTAAAACCTAAAACTATAAATCAAATTGGTTGCTTTAGCCTGTCACTCTAGTGTCCTCTATTTCTACTCCCTTCAATTTTTATTTCCTTCTTTATGTGCACTCAACCCTATGAACTACATTCTTATCCATGAAATCAAATGTGATTCTTACCATTTGTTGACTAAGACAATACCATCTTGGATCTTACATGTTCTCACAATAGGTATTAACATCTTAATTGGCTAAATCAAGAAGGTAAATGAAGTACAAGGTTTAAAATCATCACAACTTCTTCCAACATTAAATACTAATAGTTCACACAACTTCCATCCAACACTTAATCACTTATCATTTTAAGGAAAAAGATAAAGAAAACTACTTAGAATTCATGAAGAAAACACATCCACACTTACGTTTGAAAGTAGAAATCATGTACCTAAACAAGAAGTCTAAATTAAATTCAAATGTAGTCACAAAGATTAAAAAGTATCTCAAATCTTCTCTTGAAGTTCATTTGAATCTCTTCCTTCAATTACAACACAAACTAAAACTTAAAATAAAAAGATAAGTGGTGATCGTGGCGACGTGCAGTGGTTGGCTCTGGATGGATCTCTTTTCTCTCTTCAATCCAAGTTTTCTTTTTTAATTTTCCAAAAGGTGCCTTGGTGTATCTTCAAAATGTGTCCCCATTCAATGAATCTTCTAGAAGTTGCCTCCTTTCAAAAGCCAATTGAATGAATTTTCGTGTCCATTAACTAATTCCCACGTTTTCACCAAGGATTTCTTCAAACACCTCTTTATTATTTTGTCCAAATTCTTTAAATCATTAAGTAACTACTTCTGGAGCTTAAGTGCAAGGTACTTGGCACTTAGGTGCGGCTCTCAGTTAATTTTCACAACTACTTCATTTTTGCTCCATATTTGATCCCTTTTCACTCCTTTCACCATTTTTCATCCATTTGATTGTACCTAAAAGAAAAACACACAAATACCTTTCATTAAAATACAATATATATAAAAGAAAGATATAAAAATGTGTATAAAAAGATTATATATTTTAGGTGCATCAAAATCTCCGAAACTTAAAATGTTACTTGTTCTCAAGTGACACTCCAATCCTTTAAAACTAATATAAGTAGATTATGTAAATGAGTATCTTCAGGATATTCTAAAATTTTGATGTAGATATATAGTATTCCAATTTATAAAAAACATTAGTTTATGAGACCAACTTAGAGTCTTAAAATTTTTAATGTAAAGAAGTATGAAAAATATGAGTTCCTATTGACACGCCTAAAAGTTACCTACATTTTCATATATATATTATGCTAAATTTTAATGATATTACACTTTAAATGAATGTATTTTGCATATTTTTTGTTTCAGGTACAAGAAATGGATTTTGGAGAAAATGAAATAAAAAAGGTGTAATTTGGAGTAAAAGAAAGCAAGAAAGAAAATTCTGACTTGACATATTTTTATATGTCTTTTCATGATTAATTTACTTTACATTTCTCACATATTTTAAAATGAAATTACACTTTAAATAAAGGTTGTTTTTATGTTTATTTTATAGGTTTATCTGTTAGGAGCGAAGCACAACTGAAACGGGCAAAACAGAGCTAAAACGGAGCCAAACTGAGCACAATGATGAAGTTACAGCGGAGTAGCGACTGATGCACCAAACTAGTGCCAAAGGAACCAAAACCCAAAGAACTAGTGCCAGAGGCACCAAAACTGGTGCCATAAGCACTAAAGATGATATAAGATGGAGTAAGGTGGTTCGTAAGGAATTTTGAGCGGATTTTGAAGGCTCCAAATGTTTTAAACGCCCCATAGAGAGATTCAAAGAATCTAAATGCTTTAGAAGGCTCTTTAATGAAGGGATGTGTCTCTTAAATCAATGTACATATTTTTTAAAATTCAGAAGATTTGACTTTTGGAGAGAATTTTGAAGGGAATTTTGAATTCTTTTTGGAGGGAGGCGGCCTCTAATAAAAGGGAGGGAAGTCTAGGGCAAAAAAGTATGTGTATGCGTATGTGATGTGGCAATGAGAGGAAGGCTTTTTAAAAGAGATGATTTTCTTCTATGTTTGTAAGAGGAGAGGGAAGGTGAGAGGTTTCTTCTTCATTACATTTCAAGGAGAGAATTGAGTGTGACTGTAAAATAGAGAAAATGTTTAAAGGGAACTTCTAGGGATTTCCTCATGAAAGAGTGTGAGATAAGTTTTGTTCTTTTCTTTCTTTATTTTGTTAACTTATTTTATATATGAAATCCATGTTTTTTCGTATCTTTTTCATGAATTTTGGGTAGTCTTCTTTATCATTCACCCTACAATGAGATTTGGTTTTGTGGAAAATTGATTTGGTTTTATACAGTTTTAAATGACAATAATTTGTGATGATTTGAACTATGATCTTCATTTACTTTTTGATTTGGCCAATTGAAATGTTTAAATTTTTGGAGAAACATATGATCCGAAAGGGCTATGATTTCTATAATATGGTGAGAGTCACATTCGATTCCATGGGAGAGGATGTCATCCGTGGGGTTGAGTGCAAATAAATAGGGAACTATACTTTGTTGGATGTAGAATTGAAGATGTTAAGGTGACAATTAAAATACCCAATTTGGTCTAGTTGATAGGAAATTAATGCGAGATTGTTAGCCCTCAGGTGAGGGAGTAGTGAAAGCTCTGGATTGGCAGTCAGTATCCTCCTAGCCTAACCACAGAATTAAGGACCAAAATTTCGATTAGTCAATGTACTTTATGCACTTAAAAGAAGGTAAATAATAGGATTTCTCCTATTTTGCACTATATATATATATATATATATATATATATATATATATTAAAAAGATTTTAATTTCTTCACAATTTATACACTCATTGTAACGGGGAAGGAGGCTTTCTTAATTTTAAACTCTTCGTCACAAAAATTTTTTTAGTTTTAGTAAATTTAACTTTGAAATTTATAAATTAGTTTATTAAACTTAGGAATTTTAGTTACATTTATGTTAGTATTCATTAAACCCATTTTAACTTATATATCTAATTTAATTTTTATAGTTTGAATATTGTGATTTATGTTATTATCATAATAATTTTCATCTTCCAAACTAAGACTTGATAGTAGTAAACTAGAATTAGCCTAAAGTATTTCTTATTGTGCTTCTCTGTGGGATCGATACTGAGGTTTTTAAAAGAAATCTCTATATTACTTGAAGCGATACGTGCACTTTCATAGAACCACTAGTGTGTCAACTATTTTATATATTTTATAACATTTTGATTTTGCACATTAACTACTTAATATAAATTAAGTTAAGTTTTTGGCTACTTTTTTGAAAGCTAAATTACTATGTAATTTTAGGACGGGTCAAGTTTTTGGCATTATTCCGGGGATATAAATTATCATAAAACATGCACAAAAATAGTACACACCAGAGGCACATCACCTATCTAGTTCAGAAATATTATAAATTCTCCAAATATAGAGTTTAGGCATTTTATCTTCTCAACTTAATAGATTTTACTAAGAATAATTATACTTACTATATTATATCCTTAAGCTTAAGAGTTTCACAAGTCTTATACTTTAAAAAGATCACATGTGGAACCAATTTTTGATTAGACCTAATCCTCAAGCTTCTCCTCTCTTTTTCATTTTTTCTTTATTTTTTTTAATTTTTATGGAGAGAATTACTATATCTGGATTGGTCGTTAATGATTTTGATTCCACTCCACCTTTCCTAAAGCAAAGTTCTGATATAATTCTTTTACTTACAAATATAAAACTAGTTTTGAAAATTATTTTTAATAAATGAAATTTAAACATTGAAAATAAAATTCTAACCCTTCTAAGTTTTTTAAAAATACATTTTCTCCTGCTAAAGACAGTTACACAATTCTTATCATTTCCACATCAAACATTTGTTAACTTAACGTTTTTCTTCATTACTATAAGTTTTACCTAAATTCTCTTACCCATTTCTATAATCAAAATTTTACTTCTGTAATATAACTTCATATACATAATCATTTTTTTTTCAAATCAAAATCAAATTTATTTGAAGTACACTTGAAAAAAAATAAACTTCAAGTTTTTAGAAAATTTTTTAATCCCCCCCCCCCCC